>JAVYIG010014084.1:0-43511 GCA_035222895.1 Strongylocentrotus droebachiensis
TTTTACTGGTACAAACAATCAATCTACTGCAGGATAAACAAATCCAGAATGAATTATAGCCATGCTATCTCGATATTCCTTGTACATAATTGTACTTTCATATATTTTGTTGAATTTAATTTATTTATTCATATTTCAATGTTTTTCAGCATCTCACCTGCACTCAAAGCCAAGGCCGGCGCATAGATCACAATTCCCATGTAGATAACCTGTAAACAAGCAGAACAATTATGAAGTGGAAAAGTTATGATAATGTAATAGATAAATAGGTCATAGTATGCATACACTGGTGCTCATAAAGTTGGAATACTTTCTTCTTACCACTTTTCATGTAATGACTGTGATAATATGAATTATTTTTAATTTGTAAAGTTTATATCTTCTCAGAACTTGTTTTCCTTTAAGCTCTATGACTCTTTAGATTGTTCAATACGTTCTGATAAGATATAAACTCTATCTAACAATAATAGACCATATTGTCACAATCACTTCATTAAAAGAGGTATGAAAAAGATTATTCCAACTTTATGGGCAACAGTATACTTCTATTCCAGTTTGGCTCGTGGTTAAAGATAAACTTGAGTTCTGGTAAAAAAAGAAAATGAATTCTCACAAAATCTAACGAAACTTACACTGAATGTTCAAAATTACAAATAAATGTAATGTGCCAAACAATTTTGGAAGAAAATGTATACTGGCTGAGTAATGAGCATAGAAAGATAAGGGACATCAGGGTAGTACTAGCCCTGACACCATGTGTGTTGTCCCATATACATCTTTCTGTGTAAGTGATTGTTACTTTACCAAAACTCTACCAAATTTATGATGATTTTGATGACTCCAGAACCTTGCATTACACACCATTACTTATATGCTATATGATCAACTTTTCTGATCCATTCCACACCTTTTCTTTCACAATGCAATCGCATTACCAGAACTCAAATTTATTTTTAAGAAGGTAATGATAAATGGCAATAATTATATCTACTGGTGTGAGGATTAGGGGCAGATTGTCGAGACGATTATACAGCATGAGACAAATCTAGGTCATACGATTGGTTCTACTCAATTACCTGCTCCGCGACAGTTGCTTCAGGAGTCAGGACCAATTTAATCAACGAAATATTAACGGAATTCTACCGCTTTCCAGCTTTACCCTAAACCTAAACCCCAACCTTTACCCCAACCCTAACCTTAAACCTAACCTAAAACCCAACCGTGGCCATAACCATGATCCTAAATATTTGACGACAGAACGGAGCGAATATCCCCGGATCATATGTCGTATAGTCGGATCGAAAGAAAAAGATTATAACAAGCTAATTTATAGGTTTGCATGTGTTTTGTATTGCAATGACGTCTTTCGCTTCCTTTGTTCGTTAGGTACATTATCATTTGGCCCATCAACACTTCGTCCAATGTCCATTGTGTAGTGGACAAAAATATATCAAGCCGTATGACATGTGGACCAAATGGTATTGGACAATATGGCAACGATTCAGTTTTGTAGGATTTTTTTTTCGGGGCTTAATTAAAGGTTTCCCTGAGATTCGATTAGAAAAAAATATTTGAGACATCGAGATAATAGCTTAATTCTATCGATACCGGTGATAACTTCTAATGTACTTGATTCTAGAACATAAACATTGTATTTGCTTTGTAGAGTTCAACCGGAGGACGAAAGTCTAAAAGTTCACACCATATCAAACCATGGACTGATCTGATCAAACATTTTAACAATGCAAGGAGGATATTAATAATATAATAAATGCGACCTGCCACCACGTGTATCTACGTCCTTACAATTATAGAACGATGATCTGAAATAATTATAAAGGGTATAATGCTATTTTTTTTCCCCGAGAACATGATTTTGTAACATTTCCTCACAAATTATTTGGCGACGATTTATTTCAAAATGACAATAATTAATGTCGTCGACATTTTGTTTGATTCTGAAGCATAAAAGATGAGAAAATTCTTGCTTTGTCAGCTAAACATAACAACAAATAATAGAAATAAAAGTAATTCAATTGTATGTAAGGGTTTGTAACAGTTGAAATATTTTCTCGTCGACATTCATGACATGATGATTACAGTGCAGGTATCATCTCCTACTGCTGTCAACATTATATTGATCTATTGCGATTTATGTTCAGATACTTTCAAATAATGTTTCGCAAGTCTGCAAACAAAAAACCAGATAGCAAGGGCGTCATACACACTTTATCTTTGTAAGGAGTGATGTTTCATATAACTTGTTTAATAGGCAATGTTGCAAAACAAAATGGAAATGTGCATCTAAAAATGAATTGATATAATAACTTTTATCTGTGCAACAGCTAGTAGCTTAACTTTTGGCCACTTTTCCCGGTGTTAACCCAACAATCAACCACGCCCTGACATAACATTTGTCCAGGACTGATCCATATAAGGGCATGACACAAATTATACAGCGGAAATTCGGTAAGGCTGCCATTTTGGCCCCTTGGCCGCTTGGCAGCTGCGCATAGTTCCGATTATACTTGTTTATACACGGTTCGTGGGCCCAAACTAGTATCAAACAAATCATAAATATGTGACGATATATGTTCAATAATTTGGCTAATAAACAAAGACAGAGGTGGTATTGGGACATAGTTTGACATTGGGAAGGGTCGGGGGGGGGGGGGGGGGACTGGTAACATTGGGAGGGGGGTTGCATAATCAACAGCATTATAAAATAAATAATGAAAGGAGACGACAAGTTAGCTCCACTGTTATGATTGCAATCTTGCTATAGCCATACGTCAAGGGTGATCCAATCCTTGAAGTAAGTTCATTTGAATGAAAGCACAGAGTAAGAGAAACAGAATGGCGAAAGTTTGAAATCGATCAGAATTCAGAATTAAGAATTTCTTGTAATAATTTTATTATCTGCGAAGTGTATAGTTACCAGAAAAAAATGAATTATGTATGAAAAATGTAATACCTTTGATTATCATTCTGTTGGAAAGGAAATAAATATGAATCGAATAAATGAATTGAATGATAAGGAAGTTACGAATATTTGAAAGATGAGATCACTACAGATATGCGAATCTCATCTCATTCTCCCGTTTGTCGTGTACAAACATATCACTAATTTTTTTCTTCTTCTTTCCCCCTCCTCAATGTTTTGTTTTAATAAAAATAATAAAAAAGAATAAAAATAAAATAAAAACCTTCTTTCTTTTTTGTTTTAGCTAAAGGGTGACCTCACAAAGGTGACCTTATCCGCCCCCCAACTGAACGAAATATCGATCGGCCAACTTTTCGGGACAAAAAAAAAAGTGTTTTTTTTATTTGTTTATGCTTTCTTCTAGAGTAGTTTTCTATCGAGGTTGGATTCCCCTTTAAGTACTAAAGATAGCCATGTAGTTAGCAGAGTGGGACGGCGTGGATCCATCTATTGAGGGGGTGGGAAATTTGTGTTGTGTTGTAATAAAAAAGATCTGCCAAGATAGTGTCACCTTTAGGTTCGCAATCTGCCTAGCTATTACCACACTTTAAATACCAAAGAAGGCGATTAACACAGATGTAACGACAATGGCATAATTATATAGCGTACTTGTGTTGGGCCACTGAGGGGGAACTAGTGGCATTAGAGGAGGGGGGGGGCGGCAAGATGTTTACAGGTCTTGACAAAGGATGAAAGAATGCGGCTACCGAGTGACGGGAGGAGGCCTTCCCCCTCTCTCCCTTCCCTCCCCCTCTTTTACTTCTTTTTCGCAATTTGACGGAGGGGGGGGGGGGGGGGGGAGGGGGATTGGGGGTGCGAGCCCATATAATACTTCCGTGCCCTCTAAGCAGCTACGCCACTGGTTCAAGAGCTCTGCAAACAAAAGCGTGTAATCGGTATCTCTGATTGTAAAAGTTGTAAATGTCGATGGCCATGTAAACACCTAACAAAAGCGTGACTTCAATGAACTGTTGTAAACTCAGCGGCTTTTCACTCGTTTTACTTCCACTAACTATAGTTGAAGTTCAGTGATCCAAAATAAAGTTCAATGATCCGAAGTACCCATGAACATTTGGCAAGTATGTTTCTGTTCGTGATGCAGGCAGGAAACCATTAAAATACCAGAAGGTTCATGGGGAATACCAATTATAACATGACAGTATATCGTGTCCAGCAAAGAGGATTGCTGGCGTAGCCCGTCCCCATTCCACTCCATACGTCCCAAATGCACGCGGCAGGGAAAGAAAACTTACACAATTTCGGGGGCTACTCTTCGAGCTTTTTAAATAACACTCTTTATGTTGTTTTGCATTGAACTCTATGCAATATTTTTTTGGGGGGCTCTTTATGACTTTCGGGGGCTCTATTTGGCATTTCGGGGGCTTATTCGCCCTGAGCCCCCGTGCCAGGGACTTGTTTGAACACCCCCCACCCCCTCCCCCTCCCTCACGGTAACATTATCTGGACTCACCACTGAGTGTTGGCCCTATTTTGACCCCTGAACATTAATGCAAACATTCGGGTGAACGATAACAAGTGTAAAGCTAATTAGCCTAATTCTGTAATTCGTCTTTCAACATTGACAACCTAAGAGGTCTATGCTAAACTCGTGATTTGTATTTTTAAATAACAGATCTTTTAATTTAAAGGCAACCTACGAATATTCGCAAGATTCCTTTCTCTTTATTCAGAAGAAAGGGAGGAGGAGGGGTCCATCGGCATTTCTTTAAAACAAGGGAAACGCTCTCGGCGGTCTCGCCTGTATAACGCAATTCAATATGATAAACCAGAACGTCAATGACGTAGCTCATCCGCATCTCGCAACAACAAATATCATAAATTTTATGTGGTACACTTTTGAACTGGTCAAAAAATAAAAATTTGATGCCCTGGAAGGGACATAATTTCATTTCATTTGCATAAAGTACCATAAATAATCAATGGAGCAAAATCTCACAATTCTGTGTAGAAGTTTAGTGTTCCAAATTTAGCTCTACCAGATAAGGCAAACCAAATCAAAATCGGTCAAGAAATGAGGGAAAAGAAGCAATTTTTGTTATTTTTGGAATAAATTTGCATAATTACCATAATTAATGGAGAACAATTTCAAAATTCTGTGTAGAAGTTTAGTGTACCAAAGTTAGCTCTACGATATAAAGCAAACCAAATCAAAATCGGTCGAGAAATGAAGGAGAAGAAGCCTTTTTTGTGATTTCGAATAAATTTGCATAAATAAGCATAGATAATGAATTTCACGATTCTGTGTAGATGTTTTAAATCCCCCTCCTAGCCCTATCATATGAAACAATCTGAATCAAAATCGGTTGAAAAATAACGAAGAAGAAGCATTTTGAAAATCTTGATGTTGATGCCACAACAAAGTCTAAGTTTGTTGACCTTAAATGACCTTTGACCTTAGTTTAGTGACCTGAAATTCTACTCACATGATTGGGGAGACTTGATAACTCTATAGTCCAAGTTTCATTGACTAAGAACTTATACTTTCAAAATTATATCAAAAATTCAAAAACTTAACCTTAGGTTAAGTTTTCGATGATGATGCTACAACATAGTCCAAGTCTGTTGACCTGAAATGACCTTTGACCTTGACTTTGTGATCTGAAATTCTACTCACATGATTGGGGATACTTGATTACCCTATAGTCATAGTTTCATTGACTAAGAACTTATACTTTAAAAATTATATCACAAAATCAAAAACTTAACCTTAGGTTAAGTTTTTGATGTTGACGCCGTCGCCGTCGCCGTCGCCGTCGCCGTCGCCGCCGCCGTCACCGGAAAAGCGGCGCCTATGTCTCGCTTTTTTGCTACGCAGGCGAGACAAAAAATGATCTTCTTCTCCTTCTCCACCCCTCCCTCCCTCTTCTCTCCCTCTCTCTCTCTCTCTCTCTCTCTCTCTCTTTTTCTCTATCTATAGTAAAGTAACTCATGACGTCATCATAATGGCCTCCGAACTCAAAATTTCAATTTGCATATTATGACGTATTGTCTCTCAGTCACTCACTCACTGTTTCACTCACCCATTCTCGCTCTATAGAGATCTTTTTTTTTTGCCCCCCCCCCCCTTCCCAGTCCCCCTCACCAACTAAAAATGCTGGATTATACAAATGATAAGAGAATAGACTATGGTGTTCGTAAATCACCAGAAACAAAACAATATCTTACCGTCTGAAGTACAAACGTCAGCATGCCACATATTCTCACCACCTTGTTAAACCGTCTCTCCAAGTACTATAAGAAAAGAAAAGAAAAGAAAAAGGAAGATAAATCATTGTCAAAATCAACTATATATAGGTGCAAGCTATATCAACTCTGACAACTCACTTGTCGTAACAATAAACACAGTGACAGACGGATGAAACTGATTTACAATATATAAAGACGAAGAGACATGTTTCTTTACTAAATATAGCTTTTGATCTATCGTTTGATTTCTTGGTCAGCAAGATGCATAAAAGGTATCATCATTAAACGTATTTTCTCCTGGATGAGAGTAGTGAAAACTGTGATGAAATTGTATATCTTGACTTTACGTTTGAAACTTGTTTTTATTCATATATATTACGAATGCGCTTCCGTGGTGTGAGCGTTTTTTTCATACATGTAAATACATATACGATATACATACATGCAGATAAAGTACGTAAAGATACCATCCCTTTACACGTAGGTCATGCTTACATCTATCCTTTATAAACACACATACATACATAAATATTAAAGTAAATAAATAAAAATAAAAACAATAATAATAATAAATAGATGAATGGATAACAAATGCATAGACATATTTAAAATTAAAACAAAATAATAAACAAATTCATAAACAAAATCCTTGGTTAAATTTAAAGAAAACATCTGCGCATTCTTGAACTTCCACTTGAAGGCGAGAGGCCTGTAATTATCTGAACCCACGCCTAACATTTGTGACCATACGTGACCTAATCCGGAAGTACAATATGTTATTCGAGTCAATGATGTCGAGAGGGTTCCTCGGAAGTGGAAAGCCGCGATGAATGGGATGGAAAACGTGGGAAAAACTTGAATAAGGATTTTGGTCAATGATTGGTTTCCCATGTTTTATCATGGTGAAGAACGTGGAACAAGGTCATGATGAAAACAGATAACATTTAAGGACAAAAGTGGTTTTATTCCTCTGAGTTATTATAGATTCTGTTGAGAGGTTCGACTTCGAGGTCCATTATTAGATCGCAATACAGTGGAACCTTGTTTATAGCGAGTAGTAAGTACCGCCATAACGAACTCGAAATGATGTGAACAAGAACTGCTAAGAATTTTGAATTCTCATTATTAGATTTGGATGTTGTCATTGCTGATTCGTTGGACCTTGATATTATATTTACTGGATCTCATCCAGGCATCAAAACAACTAAATTACGGATGATGGGTCGAGGTCACTTTTTATTTAGTCAGAACATAAGATTATAGAACGGGCCAAAATGCATGCAGCTGTCCGAAGGCTTGTATACAGGTGTGTTATTTTTCCTGGATAACGGTCAATCTTTTGGAAGATAATGAAAGCCATGACACATGACAACAAAACAGAAAAACATTGGCTTTGATCCACGAGACCGTCAGCCCATTATACCTACATCCCATGAGACGAAGGAAGCCCCTTGATGAGACCGACAGCCCAAGAGATCAACAGTCAACGAGACGAAGACCGACAGTTTACGAAACCGAGAGACCGACATTCAACGAGACCAAGAGACCGACGGTTTACGAGAACGAGAGACCGACAGTTTACGAGAGACCAAGAGATCGACAGTCAACGAGACCAAGAGACCGATAGTCAACGAAACCAAGAGATCGACAGTCAACGAAACCAAGAGACCGACGATTCACGAAACTGACAGCCCATGGGTCCGTTGGCATTCCGACAGCTTTTAAACATAATTTTGAGGGCTTGCTAGACCGGCGGCTGGCGAGGCTGACAACCGATGAGACCGAACAATAATGTCGGTCTCGTAGAATGTCGGTCTTCTGGGATGACCCCAACTCAATAACAGCGGATGAGCTGCAAATGGCTAGAGTCTCAATTTATCAATCATAAAACAATTGTAAGTTTCTAATATTTGTGTGACAAAATACACTTGAACTGCACGAAGGTTACATGTTTTTTTTCTTCTAGAACCTATAAGTTCGCTGGTAAAGAACGTTGGGCTCGCAAACCTTCGCACGATGGGTGCGGGGAGTTGGGGGGGGGGGGGGGTGGATGCTTGTCATATTACACAGTACATAGTACACACACCACACTTTATCTTCTTTTTTCCCATTTTTTCACAACTAGAGTCAAGTAGTCGCTAGACTGGAAATGTTACCCATATTCTTTAAAAGAAAAACACCGTTGTCTCAAATTAAATGGAGCATAAAGCCACACAATTAAAATGACCGAAAATCAAGATCAAACGATTCGAAATGGACGATTCTATGGCTCTTTTTGCCAGCAACCATGGAGATAGACCCTGCTTTAATACAATTCGTATTGTAATGCAATTTTGATTGCCATCCTTTTCGATACTGATCTTATTTCATTCAAACTTTATGGGACGCTGTTCGTGCATGAAATCTGGCAAACAATTTAACTCCGTCACGATTCTAATCACGCTGGGATGGTGCTGGGATGGTACGTGCATGTATATTAAAGACACTGGCTTCTATAGTGTCTGTGTTTAAAGGCTCGTTCGTTCGTTTATTCAGACATATCCCTTGTTCATTCATGAAATTATTCATTCAGATGTTCACTCATTTCACTAAAGCGGGACTGCACTTCTTCACTATGCACATGACGGACAAAGAAAGAGGACAAAATATCCAGTTCCTCATTCTACCCTCAACAATTGCTGTGGTAGACAAAGGAACATCCCTTCACTGCTATTATTAAAAATGTGTAGAACAGGTGTCACATGCATATTCACCTGTTCTACACATTTTTACATAATAGCAGTGAAGGGATGTTCCTTTATCTACCAAAGCATTGTTGAGGGTAGAATGAGGAACTGTATATGTTGTCCTCTTTCTTTGTCCGTCATGTTCATAGTGACTTGTAGCTATACTTGGGCCCTATATACAGCCAACAATGCCCACACGTTATCCGTTGATCCCGTATGGTCCCTTTTACTTATGTTAATTGAGAGCTGATTTGATGAGATAACCACCTGCCAGTGACCACGCAGGGAGGTCTAATCCCTCCTGGCCAAACTAGTGCAGATAGGAAATTCACTCATTTATTCATTCACATATTGATTCATTGATTCATACATTAATTTACTCATTTATTCATCAATAATTGAGACATTCACTCAATCATTCATTCAGACATACACTCGTTCGTTCGTTCATTCATTCATTCATTCACGCATAGATTTGCATGTAATATCTATATATGTTTTTGTATGTGTTATTGTTTAATTAAAAAGACTATAATATTTTTATATTGTAATTTTAAGCAGGGGATGATCCCCGATAAACCTCTGTGGTTTTTGATCACCCCCTCTGCAGGTTCATCTTTTGTTGTAATGCTTTTATATTTGATTGTAATTTAAACTGTCTTTTATGAATCTGTGGAAATAAATGAAATTGAAATGCATGCATTTACTCAATCATTGACTTATTCACTCACTTTTCCTCTTATCCAATCCAATCCAATCCAAAAGACATTTGATATAGCGCCTTCTCCTTGCATTTACAAAGCGCTGCACATACGCTCCACAATGTTTGGCAATCCTGCCTTTGTAGTAAGAAGTTAATTTATAGGAAAACAGAAAAATAAGAGAAACAAAAGGGCAAACATTTGAAATAAATCCGACCAATAAAATATTTATAAGTGTTTGAAAAATATGCGCATCTCAAATCGGCAATTTGGTCAGTGAATCATGATTTATAGACGGGCTACTCTCCCGTTTGTCCTGAACATAACTACCATCAATTTCTGTTTTCTCCTATATAAGCGCTTTCTCCCTTCTTCCAGCACTTCTCGAAATATACATGTCATATTATTACAGGTCCTCTAAAAAGAAAAGGCTTTGTGGAGTTTTACAGTTTGGAGGAAAAAGAAGACATTTTATTCATTTTGTTTGCTGGAACAAATGGGAAAGTTGTCACGGCTACGTTACAGTGACATTACCGATTCAGCCAATTTGAAATCCCCATGCCAATAGTGATTACAAGTTTCAAAGATACTGTATATAATTTTCTTATCTGATGTCCGATTTCGTTCAAAGTTTCAAACTTTCGCCTGTGTGCTTCTCTGATTATTCTGCTTTCTATCAGATTAGTTTTCTATTAAGGTTGGATTTCCCTTTAAAGAGAAGGTTGAGTTCTGGGAAGAGGTGAAAAATAATTTATGAGCGTTATCATTCTAATAATGCAAGTGTGGAAGAACATCAGATAAGACATGTTCCCTGAAAAGCATGGCTCTTCAAATGCCTTCATATTCTAAATATATATGTAACATCGTAAAACTCGGGGGTAGGATTTTTACGCCGCGTGTTCGTGTAGTCCCATATACATCTTTCTGTGTACAGTGTTTGTAACTTTACCAAGACTTGGCCAAATTTCTTATCATTTTGATGATTCCAGAACCTTGCAATACACACAAATTCTTATGTGCTAGATGATCAACCTTTCTGGTCGATTCCACACCGTTTCTTTTACAATGCAATCGCATGACCAGAACTCAACTTCATCTTTAAGGGGTGAAACTATTACCATGGCAGCAAAAAATGATTTCCATAGACAAGGACTAGGGGGTCCGTGAATATGTGCATTGATACAACATGGATAAAGTCTAAAGGTCGGGTGACGCCCTGATGTGCAGGGCTGCATACTCATATTTTGTTAAAGGTAAAGACCAGATTTGGAAAAGTCCCCCTCTGAAAAAATGAAATGGAAGCTCTTATTACCAACCATGTGAAAGAATATGTTTTGACTAGAACGAGATGTTACAATTTTGCCGAGAAATCTCCTACTAATTTATATATTTGGTAAATTATTATATCCATTTGGACCTGATAGATATGGGCCAAATTTCTTATCGTTTTGATGATTCCAGAACCTTGCAGTACACACCAATACTTATATGCTAGATGGTCAACCTTTTCTGATCGATTCCACAACTTTTCTTTCACAATGCACTGGTCTTTATCTTTAAATTGATAGTTGATACGTCACGCGAAGGTCGAGAAAAGCCTATGACTGTGCAGTAGTCAATCAAGAACCATTCTTGTTAGAAAGAAAAAGAAGGGAAAGGTTATTGATCGTTGTCTAGCAAAAGGAACAATCAATTCAAACCCTGCCGGGTAGTGCCTGGTAGTACAAACAAACTCATGCGATACAAAGGAAAACCCAAAACACTGAACCACACAGTCACCATAAGGAGCATGGTAAATACGGATGTGAAAGAAGTGCATTTAACTTGATTCCAAAGAATCATTGGCACTGTCCCCAAATCTCTCTCATGAAAAAATCCTTTTAATAAATGCACTTTTTCCATCTCCCAACATACATCACCTAAGTGGGAGGATGACCCTCCAATAAATCTTATTTTCATATGGATGCTAAATTGAAGTATGAAAGTATTAGGAGCGGATCCAATTCTATGAAATGTCATCCTCGTTTCCCAGAAGATTGGAATTGATCACCCAAAATCAAAGCATTATTCGTCGAAATTCAGAGGGCAAATCGTGGGCTTTTCGTATAAATGACGTGTTCGATGCATGACCTCGAATCAGTTTCTGTATTTCAAGCCATTTTTTTTCCTAAAGTAGGGTAGCCAATTGAGGAGGGGTAATACAAGTCAATGTATCACTATAAAAAACTAAGAAATGTGCGAGGAAAATTAAACAAACATAACAAACAAAGAAAGAAACAGACAGTCAGACACACATACAAACAAACCAACCAAAACATCAAACAGACAGAGAAGCATGCATCGACAAAATTATCGAAGGCCGAAGCTAAACAGATAGCAAGAGATCTAGTACATCTTGAAGTTGTATTTGTTTCGCAAATAGTCTGGACGAGCAGATAACGCTGATGATACCAATAACACTAATCTCAAATGCAGCTATAGAGAGAGGCAGATAACTATTTGTGGGGATTGATATAACTGTAACATAGTGACGTTACTAATGTTACCTGTACATACATGTAAAATTGCGAAACAAGCAGGAATTACCCGACTAATATTACCTTCATTGGGGGTTTGACTGCCTTTGGATATGGCAATGGTACCTGTTATGTCTTCAAAATTGTAAATTGGACGGGTTGTGACGAGGTTGTGACCATTGGCCAAATATCTGACCAATTTGCCTACTTTAATAGTACTCCCATCCCTCGTTCTCAGTGGGATATAAGCCTATGTTTACTTTTATATTTTATTATCTCACACTCATGTTATTCGTCAGTCATTCGTGATAATGTTACAATGTTGGTCAATATAATCAGGGACCTATACCTACATGTTCTGTCTTTGATATAAGTTTGTCACAAAGTGATGATAGTGTCATGAAAGAATCACCGTGGTATTGGTAAAGGCTACTGACCATCATCCTTACTATACTTACTTACTTTACTTTAATCATGGACCTTCTTAGTAGGTCCACGCTTTAATAGACGATGTTGTAGGTCTAAGCACTATGAATATGACAAACAAAGAAAGAGGACAAAATATACAGTTCCTCATTCTACCCTCCACGATTGATGTGGTAGACAAAGGAACACTCCTTCACTGCTATTATGTAAACATATGTAGAATAGGTGAATATGCATGTGACACCGGTTCTACACATTTTTACATAATAGCAGTGAAGGGATGTTCCTTTATCTACCACAGCAATCGTTGAGGGTAGAATGAGGAACTGTTTATTTTGTCCTCTTTCTTTGTCCGTCATGTTCATAGTGAAGCCTGTTCATCGATCCATAATTCTTCTATGGTTACTGCTATTTATGGAGGGAGAATACTGTGTGCTAACATGAGACAATAGGCAACATCGATATACCGGCTCGTACAGAGGGCTTGGATTATTTGACCAGTTGTTGTTGTTGTTGTTGTTGTTGTTGTTGTTTGTGACTATCAAATCTATTCTTAAACGAGTTCACCGTATTCTGGAAGATTGTTTCACAGCTCCACAAAAGTATTTCCAATATCTAGCCTTGAATATTTGTCCTAGTTTTTTAGAGTGACCTCGAGTTCTATCTTCTGTACTCATCTTCAAGGGAATCTCCTTGGATAAAGAGTGTACTGCCCACAATGGTCCTGTAATAAATGGGTACCTGACCATGCTTGGGTTATCAATAATAACAGGTCCGCAGGAAGAGCACTGATGTGACTACCTGGTTTAAATCCTCTTTTTTTTAATTTTTTTTTAAATTTTATTATAACGCATTATTTTGAAGGCCTTTACATGAATATTTTGTATGCTTGCTATAATTGAAACGGAATCTATTTCTAAACCGAATCAAATGACTTGGAAAAATCAATCTCAACACCAACCACTAAAATATGACAAAATTTTGTCCGAATTGCTTTCCCTATTAAAATGTTGATATCTTCTTTTGAAGGAATTGGGTACCTTTGACTCAAATTCTAAACAAAATTCCTGGATTTAGCTCATGCTCATGGTTTTTACAAGCCGATCGCCTGTCTGATTATCAAGATATTTATGATTGGATTTCGAAATGTCAAAAACCGTAACCGTTTTCCCAACGGTTTTTATAACACTACAGGCTATTGGGGAAATGAGTATGGTAAAATCGGTCACTCAAAGATGTTTATCTTTTTTGAGGCACTTAATTCGTGATCATTTTGAAGCACACAGTTGGGGCTTCAATATTACACCATATCACAGACACTGATAATACGTAGGGCCATGCTTCTCAGATTTGTAAAATTGGAAACTTTGTTAAAAAATAAAGATAAAGGTGAGTTCTGGTCATCAGAATGCATCGTGAAAGAAAAGGTGTGGAATGGATCAGAGAAAAAGTTGATCATGTAGCATGTAAGTATCGGTGTGTACTGCAGAGTTCTGGAGTCATCAAAATCATACAAAATCTGACCCAGTCTTGGTAAAGTAACAAGCACTGTACACAGAAAGATGTATATGGGACAACACACATGGTGTCAGGGCTAGTACTACCCTGATGTCCTTATCTTTCTATGCTCATTACTCAGCCACTATACATTTTCTACCAAACTTGTTTGGCAAATGACATTTATTTGTAATCTTTAACATTCAGTGTAAGTTTCGTTTGATTCTGTGAGAATTCTTTTTTTAAAACCAGAACTCACCTTTATCTAAACAATGCCTTTAAAAAACATTCGCCTAGTTGCGTGCACAAGGTAATAGGCATCGGATACTGAACAAATGAATGACACATGAATGTTTAACAAGGGATAGAGAACGAGAAGAACATCTGGCTTTCATAGTCAGCTTTCTCATGAATTCATGGACAAAATAATTAAAGATAAACTCCAGTTCTGGTAACAAAAAGAAAATTAATTCTCACAGATTCAAACGAAACTTACACTGAATGTTCAAGATTACAAATAAATGACATGTGCCAAACAATCTTGGAAGAAAATGTATACTGGCTGAGTAATGAGCATAGAAAGACAAGGAAATCAAGGTAGTACTAGCCCCGACACCATGTGTGTTGTCCCATATATAGCTTTCTGTGTACAGTGCTTGTTTCTTTACCAAGACTCGGTCAAATTTATTATGATTTTGATGACTCCAGAACCTTGCAGTGCACACCAATACTTACATGCTACATGATCAACTTTTTTTGATCCTTTCCACACCTTTTCTTTCACAATGCAATCGCATTACCAGTACTAAAGTTTATATTTAAGAACGTTGAAAAACCACACAACGATGAATAAAGACATTACCACAAATAAGTATAGAAAACTAATTAACATTATGATAGCGGAAATGAATTTCTGAAGACCATGTGCGGAGGCGGAGCTCGTGGGTTTGTGTGGTAACCCTTTTTCCTTTTCCTAGCCAGTTTCCGTTTCTTTTGTATTTAAACCGAAGACTATAGACAAGTACTTCAAAGGCTTTTAAAGGTACTACCATCTACGTTCCATTTGCAGCCAACATCAACTTATGTTGAACTTTGCATGAACATGTCACGTATGTCCTATCTGTGAAATTTAAACGTTAGCTGTGTCCTAATATTCAAATTACGCAAGGAAACCCGTTTACTTGCTAGACTTCACTGTCAGAGACTATTGAGCGACTGATTGACTCCTTTTTTTTCTTTGGTAATATCGAAACGTGGTCGAAAATGGAGGTGTTTAAACGGCGAGGTTTATTTGGTGTATGTCAAAAGTGAATGAAAAGTCGCTGCTTTACAAGTGCATCCAAGCATCATCTTCCAAAAAAATATTGACATAATTTTATAAGAATCCAATTTTTTCAATGAGACCCTCAGTCACTCCGCCTGTGGCGGGCTAGACAGTTCAATATTCGTACAACTATACAGTGCGTCCCAGAAAAAAATGAAACCGAGAATTATTGATATTTTATCATAACTTAATCTCAAGTATAATTTTGACAAAAGTGACACATATTTGTGAAGCTTAGATCCTCCTCTTACATTTGATGCAAGTCATATGATGCTTATATCACGCATTGGGGATTAAAAATCGATTTGAAGAAAAGGTTCGAAAAAGTCATTTGGCGGACGGTATCTGAATTTCAAAGAGAAAATCACATCTCTAGAAAGCTCTTTTTCTGCCATTTCATATAATGACACTTCGATCAGAAAAAAGGAACTAGGAATAACAAAGTTTTGTTTGTTGAAAGTAATGCTTGCATTTCCATATTTTTTTTTAAAGAATTCGTTTTCACTGGTTGCCTGCTATAGCAACAAACAGAATTGAGAAAAGACTTAACTCCGTTCCGTCGACAATCAGCCATGCATCAAGTCTTTCATCTAGACAGAGCAAGACAATAATATAGAGGGGGGGCGCAGAAATATAATATAGGGAAGGGTATACGACTAGGAGCTGATATGCAGAGAGAGCTCTTTATAAAATACAAAAATACTTTTGTCTACTTCAACACAAGCAATGTACTGAACTCCTTGGCAATGGTATGTTCTAGAGAGGGAAATGTAATGTTTGAGTACCCGGTTCTACTACTTATATTGCAAAAATGAATTATTAAAGGGATCGGGTAGCTTTGTCTCAGATTCTGAAACAAAATCCTGGATTTAGCTCATGCCGGCATGATAATTATAAACCTTTAGGTCAGTCAGGAACCCCATAACTTTTACAAGCCGATCGCCTGTTTGATTATCAAGATATTTATGATTTGAAATCAACATTTCAAAAGCCATTTTCCTAACGGTTTTTATATTGGGGAAAATGAATATGGTAAAACCGGTCACTCAAAGATTTTTTTACTTTTTAAGGCACTTTGTAAATATTTTGAAGCGCAATTTTTAGAGGGCTTCTATATTACACCATATCACAGACACTGATAACATGTCGGGCCGTGCATCTCAGATTTAACATTGTTTAACGATGCATTTAAAGGTAATGTGTCCCTTTTGCAGCCAACCTCAAATTCTGTAGAACTTTGCAGGAATTATGAATAAGTCATGTATGTTCTATCTGTGAAATTTAAACGTTAGCAGTGTCCTAATATTCAAATTATGCAAGGAAACCCGTTTACTTGCTAGACTTCACCGTCAGACACTATTGAGTGACTGACTGGCTTTTTCTTCTTCTTTGGTAATTACATGAAAAGAGGTGTAAAGGGTACATGAGCATTTGTCTACATCAATAACCCACTTCTTGTGATGGCCAAGATTAAACTGATTGAATCTTTGCGCAGCATAAAACGTATGACCATTCGGTACAATTATCTGAAAAATCAAGACTATTACTTTTGGGCTCTATAGCCCTAAAGTCGATTTGACAACTAATAGTCACTATTTTCCCACTTGAAGACATTTTCAAACCCCATCTTTTTTAGGGGAGTTCTAAATAAGTATTATCTTTCAAATGCAGTTGGAATTTTAATTTTTCATTTTTTTGGCCTGCAAATGGGACATAGTACCTTTAATGTAAGCAAATTGCATGAATTGAGTAGCTCCTTGAGACTTCGATAGTAAAGATTTACCAAGCACTATGTTGGCAGAACCATGAAGCTAATAGAAGCACGTGCTATGGGTCAACCAGGTCAAGGGTAGTGGTGGAGACATCAAGGAGTGAATGAGGATAAAAAATGCTGACGGAGAAGAAAACAAATTAAAAACCGACCAGAAAATGTGGTAGACATGATTAAATTCGTACTTGAAAATGGGATATCGCACCGTACATCCTGATAGTCAAGTGAAGCGAATTGAAGCTATTAAATACAGTATTGAAACAAAAGGCCACTGATTTCTGACATGAATTGCATGATAAGGCAATAATTATAAGACCTTTTGGGCTTGGAGATTGTATGTGGAGAGGGGGAGAGGGGGCCGGGGGGGGGGGGGGTAATGAATGGACGACCCAACAATACAATAGACATGTTCATCTCATACGAATCTACAGTCATAATTACAGGGGGCCGGGGGTAAGGACATTTAATCAATACCATTGCATTTTTAGAGGAGGGGGAGGGGAAGAAAAAGGCGATGGCATCGATTTATAGGGAGTGTCGAGAGTCATGAGGCGAAAGGATAATAGGCGAAGCGTTAACCATGAACTTGAAGAAGGGGTGTGGGGGGGGGGTCAAGAATAAGAATCAGCAGCATAGAGAATTGAAATCACTTTAAATGGAATGGACTTTATAATGTTGGCAAAACGTCAACATGGCAAATGTTAAGGTTATGTACCGGCAAATGTAAAGGTTATGTACCAGCAAGGTTATTTACCGGCAAATTAATCGTCATCACTGTCTACATTCGCTTTTCATCCCTTCCACCATGCATGACCATGGCATTAACTAAAAAAGAAATGTAATAATAAATAAACAAAATTAAATTAACAACTATAATTTTATAATAATGAACTTTTGTGTACCTCGTTTGCACTGGTAAGATTCAGTCTATAAAACATGGGCATATACAGGAAAGCCGTGGCGAGGCCGACCCCAATGTAGGCGAAGGCGAACATCCAGTACATGCAGCCGTAGACGTAGTTCTCCGCTGGGGTCCCCAGAAACGTGATTGCGGAAATGAAACTGGCGACGAGCGAAAAGGCGACGGGGATGGGGCTCATGGCGCGGTCGGCCATCAGGAACTCCCTGGTCGTCCGCTGTTTACCCCCGGTGCAAGCGTGGTAGACCCCGATGCCGGCCGAGATAAGCAGCATGCCAGAGAAGATGACATAGTCGGCAGCCGAGAAGGTCATATCCGATCTCGTCGACGACATCGTGCCCGTGGTCAACGACTACGAGGCTCGAAAATAAAGGAAAATTCACTCAGAGACGACAGAGGCGAGTAGAGAATGGTGTTGATGAAGCTGTGCGATGAAACGACGTCAATGTCCGGGACTAATTTCGAGTTCGACGATCGAGGAAAGGCGAATATACCGATCGACGGCTGATCCGAACGTTAGAATGGTGTGGGTCTGAATGATGTTGGTGTAATGACGTCGAGTGTCCACGATCGACCATGGACCTATACGAACTGGCAACGATTGGACAATGTTCGCGTTCCGAAAAAAAGATCACAGCCGACACAACGCACTATAGAGTGATCTCACGACCACAGACAAATAAATATTGACTCATTGGAAATCCAGGGGTACGCGTACGCAACACAACTTGACACTGCACTGACAGCTGTGGTGTTTTGGGCCCAGGTTTAGGCTTCAGAGCATTATATTCAACAAGCTGACCAACCTAAAAAGAGGCACTTGTCCGTATCAAAGGGTACACTCGTAATGATATATACAGCAGTGCCACGGACAGCCACACTAATCCTCTCTGCTAGAAAGATGACAGCAAGAAAAATAGATTTTTACAATAAAGGCTTCCCTCTCCACAGCTAGGCTCGAAAAAAATACAAACTGTTCATAAGTACACCACTTTGAACCACTTTAGCCACCCAAATGATCTCACGGACGCGGTAGCCTTTTCAGGGTGAGGTTGCCTTTTCATGGACTCTGCTACTGAAGCTGGCAAAGTCGGTTTGTTTTGGGTCGCATACAGATCAATTCTGCACTGACCAATCCTGAACGAGGACGCTCTTTCACCCAAGCCCGAGGCAAGGCCCACTTTCGTCATAATAGGGACTTTTAGATTTGCGTGGACTGATACGTATGACGTCCATTCAAGGCAGTGCATTAAAAGGATGTCGATCGTAGCAATCCAAGTTGTCGTTGTGCAGATCTAAAAGTCCCTAATATTACGGAGAACTGACGGCTATCGAACTGACTACTTTTTGTATGCCTCCCAAGAAAACAAATCCATTCACAAATATAACCATTCTCTCGGCATAACAGTCCTACTATTAAATTATAGCTCTGAATTGAAATTTTTGCAAACTGGAACCAATCTAGATGATAATGACACTGTACTGGGTCGATACGCTATTAATAGGACGCTATATTGACATAACAAAAAGGGTCGTTATGTTAAATAGAGAGATGGAGTTCATGATAGTGCATTATCCTTAATAATTGTGTTTTCCTTTTTTTGAAACCGAAGCCTGAAGCGAAATACAGCGATTAACCTGGCATGACCAGCAGATGATACAGCCTATATATCAATGCAATTATCTATAGGCTAAAGAGATGAAAATCAAGTTATGAACGGTTTCTTTATTATTTATAGTTGTGTTTTTTTGTTCAAAAAGTCGGAACGTCTGTAAAATCATTCATAGTCATAATGGCGGTCTATCATCTTTGATTTAATACAGATACGTGGGGTTAATAGACGCTTATAGCTAGTACATGTATAACAAGACGGTGGCATCCCTATTTATGAGAATATAAGTAACACATAACGTCCAGTGAGAATGGGAATAAATGGTGTGTAGCCTCAGAAAATGCCATACAATAATACAGGCCTATATGATACCTATGATTATTAATAATTATTGGTTTGCACCAAGTTGAACGAAGCAAATTTTAGAGTCCCCACCTATTCTAGCGAGTGATCCCTTTACACAGGGAGGTGGGACTATTACCTACGCATGATACAGTGACAGGTTCTTTTGTTGATGCCAGGTAGCTTAAACACAACAAAGAATCGCTGACGAAATTCAAATAGGTGAAAGGTTTTTTTTTTTTTACCAGGGACCAAAAATCAATAAAGAGTCCGCATGCAAGTTTGTTGTTGTTATATCTTTTCAGAGAAAACATAGAAACCGGACAAGGCTTGGTCTATGCCGTTTCGTTGAATCCAATTTAAAGCCTGTCTGAGTGCATTAGTTTGGCCAGGAGGGATTAGACCTCCAAGCGTGGTCACTGACAGGTGGTTATCTCATCAAATCAGCTCTCCGATTAACATAAGAAAAAAGGGGACCATGGGGGATCAACGGGTACCGCTTAGGCATTGTATGATATATATATCAAGGCCAGGGCACAAGAAGCTACAAGTAGTGCAGTCCCGCTTAAAATCAGTTATTATAATCGAAGTAAAAGTAAAGTTAAGTAGATTCATTTTAGAATTAGAAAGGCCCAATGAGTTGTCGGATCTTTATAATCAATTTACTACACAAATCAAATCTCTACATCTAGATAGTATAATTTTGTAAGGAAAAAACAAAATGAATACCGTTGAACATAACATCCTTATAGGGCCTATACCGCCTGTAGAAAATCATGTTTGGATTACACAAAATGTACGTTTGTGTAATGTTCACAAAAAAAAAAAAAAAAAAAAAAAAGGTATTATGTACTCGGCTTTAATACAAGATTGTCTTAGGTTGATTTGTGAAAGTATTTCAGAAGGGAATCGAGAAAAAAAATTAGATAACTTAACAACATTATGGGAAATATAACTGTTTGTTGCCATGGTAATATATTGTGTGCAAATGGTAAAAAACCCACCCCAAATTACAAATGTAAATCGCGCAATTTCATTGGTTGCACGCACCACTTAATTCTTATACTTATCAATAAAAAAAACTATTTCGGTGAATTTATGCAACAAGCCAAAAGATATGACTTTATTCATCACATCACGTTATACAAAAATATAAAACACAAACAGCTCGTTAAAATGAATAAAGAAAACATCAAAGAAGAAAAATCAGTTCACTTTCACGAGAAATTCGTTTTGTGAGGTGGAACAAGAAGTCAATCAGAAAGCCGATCTAGTTATAGAGTGCCATTCCATGAAACTCATGAGAAAGTAGTTCAAGTTTATTTGGTCCACAGTTCTGGAATTCGGAATAAATTGACCGTCTGCATGCGGGTGACCCTGACCTATGACCTTCTTTGACCTAGTTTGGGACAGACGTCAATCGCCCAAGGGAATGTAATTTCGGGTATACAGCCAGAAAGTGGCATATTGACAGCTGACCGATTTTTGGTATTGACCTCGACTACAGGTTGGGAAGTATACCAGTGATTTACCACTCACTTAAAAACAAACAATATCAACTGAAAGAAAACAAACGCAAAGAAACATAAATACTTCAGGGAAAATAATAAACAGTTTGACAGGGCTTTGGTTTATAAGGAAAGGTACATTTAATTATATAAATAGGGCAGGCGAGTGAATAAGGACAAATTTGTTATTTGTTTTCACTATTATTGTATTACTCGTTTGAGGATAATTTTCGTCTAACTAGTCAGCCTTTCATCTCGTTACACCCCCCCCCCCCCCTCCTCCGATTTGCAGAGGGTCTGGGGCCCCGCCTTAGAACAAAAAGAATTGTGACTGATTCGATTGCACAGGACCACGATGGTCGCACCTGTTTGATTTCTGGCAAAGGTTAACAATTAATTGTGAACTTTATCATCATTTAAGATGACCCTAAAAAACTATTTCTCTCCAATTGCCCTCATATATTATTATGACGAGGAAAATGAAATGTTTGGACGAAACTTTGTTGAACAGATGCGAGTGAGCGAGTCCCATTTATATCCATTCGTGTGTGCTTTCGATTATTAAATATTATAAAAATATTCCCATGTGTTTGTTTACATTGGCTAGCTTTATTTCCCAGACACTCGTAAGTAAATCCACCACGCTCTTTAAAATCATGTTAACATGGTTAAAGAGAAACTTTGATTTTATTTGATAACTATTTTATGCGAAATTGTTTGGACCAAACATTCATTGCACATATATATGTGTACAGTCCCGTACACGAATATATGCGTGCAGATTGTGTAGAGAGAGTCAGCCAGTATGAAGTTCCGAAACCCCGCAACTACAACCAAAGATCTTCCACCGAATTCTTTCACAATGCTTCTTTAGAAATAGGACAGAGATAATCGACACACAGATATATACAGCTGGAGATTTGCGACTCTATTTAGTGCAGTTTTAATCCGACGTTACTAATCTGCATGGCGATATTCAATAAGAAGGACGTCTTTCCCCCTTATATTTCGTTGAACTTATCTTTTTTTAATTTATATTTGAATTAGTGCATTGTACAACAATGTTACGAACAACGAATAAGCATAATGTGATTTGATCGATCTGAAATTTAAAACAAGTCAGAAGAAATCTTGGCCTGGTGGTAGAGTCGCTGTCTGGCAAGCAGTAGGTGTGAAGTTCCAATCCCGTTGGTTCCAAGATTCTATCAGACCTGTTTTCAATTACTTATCGATCAATCGATCTTATCTACTGGATGTAAACCCCACATATGTTCAAACAAAAAATAGTCAACCTAAAAAGAAATAAAGTTTTGTTTAACATAAAAGATGAGGATAGCCTAGAGAGAAAAGGAATTTGCGACGTTTCGGTGCCATGGTATGGCGGTCTAATTCTACAGTCACCAGTGGTCACATGTTTTCAATAACGATGACAGAAACTCAAGACAAGTATCATTAAAGTTGGACACCATTAGTTGTCGAATCGACTAATAGTGATTCCAATCACTAAAGAAATAGTCTGATTTTCAGACCCTTGTACCGAATGGTCGTACGTTTTGTGCTGCGCAAAGATTCAATCGGTTTAATTTTGGCCATTACAAGAATTGGGCTTTTGATGTAGACAAATGCTCATGTTCCCTTTACAGCTTATTTTATGTATGATATTACCAAAAGAAAAAAAAGCCAGTCAGTCACTCAATAGTGTCTGACAGTGAAGTCTTGCAAGTAAACGGGTTTCCTTGCATAATTTGAATATTAGGACACTGCTAACGTTTACATTCCACAGATAAGACATACATGATATATTCATAATTCCTGCAAAGTTCTAAAGAATTTGATGTTGGCTGCAAAAGGGACATAGTATCTTTAAAGGCGGGTCAACAAAACACTTATTCTTTGCTGAACTCATAGTCGATGAAAGCTTTTAAAACATGGCTTTGTCATCACTTGTCTAGCAGAACAGGAAGATACTCGAATAGTACGTGAACCCCGTTAAAGTCATTGGAAAGCAATTTCCCTTTCTTAGGGGGGCGGATCCAGGGTACCGAATTCGAATGTGTGTGTCGTTGGGGGTGGGGGGGGGGGTGGGGGGTGGGGGTGCCTTCCCCTTTCCTAGTTATATCCTCGCACGAACGGGTAAACTTATCTCTCTTTTTTAGGAGGGCGGATCCAGGGTACCAAATTCGAATGTATGTGTGTGTGTGGGGGGGGGGGGGCAGTGGGGTTGTGCCTTCCTTTCTCCAGTCATTTCTTCGCACGAACGGGTAAACTTATCTCCCTTTTTTAGGAGGGCGGATCCAGGGATACCAAATTCGAATGTATGTGTGTGTGTGTGGGGGGGGGGGGGGGTGGTGGGGGTTGTGCCTTCTTTTCTCCTAGTCATTTCCTCGCACGAACGTGTTAAGTTGTCTTAAATTTCCTTTTAAAAATAATCCTAGAGAGCAACGTACGACTGCTGTTACTCGAATAGTACACGAACCGCAATCAACTCATTTGGAAAGCAATTTCCCATTGTTGCAATGGTGAATTAAGGAGACAGTATGGGAATTCTAATTGCGCGGACGAGTATGTTTAAATCCAATCCAAAAGATATTTGATATAGCGCCTTTTCCTTGCAGTTACAAAGCGCTGCACACACGAAGAAAAAATATCCCAAATTCTTTTCCTTTTTGATCTCTAAAGTAGGCGTTAGGACCATCATTGCACAAAAAATATGGAGTTTTGAAACTTTCCCTTTTGTTTATAAAATCCTAGCTAAATCATTAATCCTTATCATTTATTTTTTGTTTGGGGGAAGGGGTGTTAAAACAATGATTGCACACAAAACCACACGAACCATTACAAAAAAAACATTTAAAAGTAATAATAATCTGCGTTTTCTGTAAAGCGGCTTATATAGCGCTACCTTCCATATGTATTTCATATATCTTTTCTTTTTTCTTGCTTGATCATTAAAGGTTTGGGGATGTGAATCAGCATCTTTCTTGTCTGTCTTCCTTTTTTTTGGAAGGGGGGGGGGGGGGACTTTCCCCTAATACGACATCCTGAGCTGCCCCTGATTAGCGGTTACTCATATATCCCTTATGTATTTAACATTGGAGAATCTAAAGGAAAAACACAAGTGCAAATTTTATCTCAGTGACTTACTTCCCTAACGGAAATGGTGTTTTCACATTTTCGTAAAGATAAATATTGCAAAGAGCAAAAGCAGTGGGGGTTAGTCATTCTGGTAGCGGTAATGACATGGGATGAACTTGAAACACAGCACAGTCATGTACATAAATGAAGTAAGCGAACACAGTGCCGTAAGCGCCACGTATAAGGCCAATTTAAAAACGGGAAGTCCACCCGGATTTTATCTAGGTTTTAATGAAAGAAGAAAAAATGAGAGAAGCAAATGAGTGAAAGTTTGAGCAATATCCGATACAAAAAAAAAAGTTATGAATGTTTAAAGTTGTCATCGGTGTTACACAAATGGGCAACACTGTGAGGCATCTTGGGAGCTCCTCTCCGATTCGCAATGTACATACAATTTCGTAAACTTTTATTTTATTACTTATTGTGGACAGATTATATTTTTTTCGTGGCATTTGTCATGGAATTACACGGTAGAAACGGCCAATTTTCAGGATGATCTAATTTGTTCGAGTTCGTAGCGCAATGTGCAGTAAAGCAGATGAGCAGATCCTATTCGGTGTTTACGGCCTCGTAGTGAAACAAATAAAACAAACAAAACAACCAAAGAAATTAGTCGTAAATACGTGGGGCCATGGTTACGCTTTAAATTGCTGCAGTAGATACATTTATGACTGGATATTTCATGATCTATTAACAAAATTTAAATATAATTGACGAGAATTTAGTAAAGAAGTCCCAACCGAGAGCGATAACACTATGTACAAAGTTTCGTGCCAATAAAATATCTGAAAATGCCAAGCTCATTATTTAAAAACCTGTTGGATTATTATTTTTTCTGTCTGTTTTATCAACCTGAAACCAAGTATGTTATTTTCCTGACACTGTGTTGGAGCTGACCATTAATCTTTTAACGTGATAAAAGACTAGAGAGTGAAACATAACATAATGAACGAAACGATCGATGTTGCCATTCAAGGAAATGTTTATACATGGTCGTAGATGGGGCTATTAAATAATTATGGAGATTCCGTCGCGGTCGACAGTCATCGGTCTCTGGCATTTTGTTTTATACAAAATACTAAATATCTCCTCCTCCTCCTCCTCCTCCTTCTCCTCCTCCTTCTCCTTCTCCTTCTCCTTCTCCTACTTCTTCCTCTTCTTCTTCTCCTCCTCCTCCTCCTTCTCCTTCTTCTTCTTCTTCTTCTTCTTCTTCTTTTCCTTCTTCATCTCCTTCTCCTTCTCCATCTTCTACTCCATCTTCTTCTTCTTCTTCTTCTCCTTTTTATTCTCCTTCTTCTTCATCCTCTTCTTCTTCTTCTTCTTTTTTTCCCTCCAAATTATGATCCAGTCCACTTTGTATGTCTTTTTGTCTGTCTCTCTCCTGACTCCTTTCTATCTATCTCGGGCCCCTTTCCTTTTTTTCTCTCTCTCTCTCTCTCTCTCTCTCTTTCTCTCCCCCCTCTCCCCCTCCTCTCTTTCTCTGTCTCTCTCTCTCTCTCTCTCTCTCTCTCTATATATATATATCTCCTCGAACACCCGTCCACTCTGCCTCTTTCTGTATTTCATCTCTCTCTCGCTCTCTCTCCCTCTCTCTCTCTCTCTCTCTCTCTACTCCCCTATCACATTTTAAAAAACGAAGTCCATCGTTCACCAGCCCCTCAGAAATGTCATCCTTGGTCTTTGAATTTCCGTGACCTTGTCTGACCTTTTAACCTATTACCCCATATTCAGCTCGAGTGGAATGAAAACAAAAATAACCTCGAACGTAAATTTTTGTTAAAAAAAACGACAACAAAAAGGTATGGGAGCTTTTTCACTCTATTCCCTCCAGTGGACTGCGAGAAAATTGGTGCACTCGTATTCCCGTTGAATTTGTATTTTCAAAGGATAATTCGAACAGTTCGTATCTCTGAACATTCGTAATTCTGAAGATTCGTAATTTCAAAGGTTCATAATTCTAAAGGTTAATAATTCCAAAGGTTCGTTATTCTAAAGCTTAATAATTCCAAAGGTTCGTTATTATAGAGGTTCACAATGGCAAAGGTTCTTAATTCTGATAGTTCGTGGCACAGCAAGTTCATATACCATTCGTTCGTAATTCTGATGGTTCGTAATTCTGAAGGTTCACAAGCCTAACAACTTTCGTATTTATGAGGTTCTCCATTCAGAAATTTTGACTTGTTATCTTTCAAGGTTCGTAATTTCGAAATTTTCGGATTAATTAAGGACCTTTGCAATTATAAACTCTACTACATTCCGAAATCACGAACCCTCTTTTTGAATCCCCCACCCCCTCACTAGCTAGCTCCCCCTCATACACCGATGCAACCCATATCCACAACTTGGAGTAAATACTATTTTCTGAGTTTCCTGGGGAAGAAACTATCGACATGATCACGAATGTATGTGTACTGTATTCTTATACTAGGGACGTTTAGATTTGCACGACAAGAACGTGGACTATATGTGTGACATCCTTTTAATGCAATCGAAACCGGGCTCACCAGATTAAACTTTAAAAAAAGCAGAAACACGAAGTTGCAAACCATCCAGAGACTCCTAATAAATTGCATTACTGATTAATTAATTACATGTATATCATTACAAATCTTTATCCTCAATTTTCTTATGTATAACTGATTTTCTTATAAAATTAAAGATATGGCGTATATATTCAATACTGAATGAACGCCATTAAACTATTACCTACAACAACAACAACAACAACAACAACTTTAAGGCACTGTGACCTCCTTTTAGGCACCGCTGGGCACTGCCTTTGCCTTAAAGACCGTCAGTACTAGTTGGCTAGGAGGGATTAGATCACACAGCGAGGTCACTGACATGTGGCTATCTCATCAACTCAGCTCTCAAATAGCATAAGAAATAGAGGATCATGGGGGACCAAGAGACACCGATTGGGGAAGGTTTCTATACAGAGGGAGCAAGTAGCTACAATTAGGACAGTGGGCCTTTAACAGGACGTCGCATTGCCTTAAAAGGATGTCACACGTGGCAGTCCACGTTCTCGTCGTGCAAATCTAACAGTCCCTACTACTCCTTCCGGACAGACGCCATGACCTACATGTAGATCGGTGAACTTCGCCTTGGCAAAATTTTGGTTTGCCTCTCAGCAGTATGTTAGGTCATGGGACGACGAGAGAGAAGAAAAAAAAAAGGCTCTGTTGTTCACGTTCCTTCTTTTTTCTTCTCCATTCCCATGGTGTACACTTTTTCGTCACACCTAAACGGATTAGACGTAATTCTGTTCGGTTTACGAATGTTCCCACCAGGTACCATGCAGCTTGAGATTTTTCATAGTTGTAGATAAACGAGTTCGTATAGAAATTGTCTATGTTGTTGTACTTGTTGTTCATTGACAATTGGTGATTCAATGGCGGATCCAGGGGGGGCCGAAACGGCCGCGGCCCCCCCTATTGGCGGCGCAAAAAAAAGGAAGAAAAAAAAAGGGGAAGAAAAGAAGAGAAAAAAAAAGGAGAAGAGGAGAAAAAAAAGGAGAAGAGAAAAGAAAGGAGGAGAGAAAGGATAAAAGAAGAGAAAAGAAAAGAGAAGAGAAAAGATAACGAAATTATTGAATAGAGGGGGGCCGGGCCGGCCGCATAAAATCTCGAGCCGCGGATTCAAAGTTAAACGTTAAGAACAGACCCTGCGCTACAAAGGTCATCACTCTTAAGTGAGAAATTTGAAAGGGCACAATATTTTGGGTGTCTTTCAAATAGAAGTTATATACTCAACAGTCAAATTTTAAATTAACGGTAGGGCCGCTTCACAACTCTTATTTTGCCCTTCATTTGGATTCAGCTCATACCAACTCGCTTGTGCTTGTATTTGAACTCATGTTGGTAGTAATCATGGACAGGGGCGGAAATCCTGGGCCCGATATGAGGACACGTCCCCCAGGAAATTTAGAAATATAGCTAGAAAGAAATATAGCGGAAAGAACGTACATATTGGGCTCAGGGATTTTAAGAATGCATAATTTCGGCATTCAACATTGCAAAATTTCGCTTGGTCGCTACGACCCGGCCGGCCGCGGCCCTCGCCCGATAACACAAAACTATGACGCTCCCGGCCGTGATTTATCCATGGTTGGTGTAATAGATCTTTTTTCCATTTCATTTCTACTAACCTAATTGTTTGCCATCACAATCAAGATTGTTTCATTTTCCCTTTAAAGCAGGCGCGTAGCCAGGGGCGGTAGGGGCAGTAAGATGACATAGGACGAAAAAGGAGGAGACAAAGAAACATTTTTGAACGAATCGTCTTCTTTCTCTAATAATTTAATGAAATGTCAAAGCTTCCGCGCATCGCTCGGGAGGGGGGCAATTGAATACAGACAAGGATTGGGAGTCGAGAATGGTAAAACGAATCGTCTTCCTTGTCTAATAGTTTAATGAAACGTCAGAAGTTTACGCGCTACGCGCGGGCCGGGAAAAACTGAATTCAGACAAGGATTTGAGTCGAGAATGGAACAACGAATCATCTTCTTTCCCTAATAATTTAATGAAACGTCAAAGTTTCCGCGCTTCGCGCGGGAGGGGAAAAACTGAATTCAAACAAGGATTAAGCGTCGAGAATGTTACAACGAATCGTCTTCTTTCTCTAATAATTTAATGAAACATCAAAGCTTCCGCGCTTCGCACGGGAGGGGAAAAACTGATTTCAGACAAGGATTAAGAGTCTAGAACGGTACAAGGAATCATCTTTTTTCTCTAATAATTTCAATTTAAACTATGAAAGGTCTAAGCTTCCGCGCTTTGCGCGGGAGGGGGGGGGGAGGAATTCAGACAAGGAATACGAGTCGAGAATGTTACAACAAATCGTCTTCCTTCTCTAATAATTTAATGAAACGTCAAAGCTTCCGCGCTTCGCGCGGGAGAGAGAAACTGAATTCAGACAAGGATTAAGAGTCTAGAACGGTATAACGAATCATCTTTCTCTAATAATTTTAATTTAAACTATAAAAGGTCAAAGCTTCCGCGCTTTGCGCGGTAGGGGGAAAAGTAAATTCAGACAAGGAATACGAGTCGAGAACGGTAAAACAAATCGTCTTCTTTCTCTAATAATTTAATGAAACGTCAAAGTTTCCGCGCTTTGCGCGGGAGGGGAAAAACTGAATTCAAACAAGGATTAAGAGTCGAGAATGTTACAACGAATCGTCTTCTTTCTCTAATAATTTAATGAAACGTCAAAGCTTCCGCGCTTCGCGCGGGAGGGGAAACTGAATTCAGACAAGGATTAAGAGTCTAGAACGGTATAACGAATCATCTTTCTCTAATAATTGTAATTTAAACTATAAAAGGTCAAAGCTTCCGCGCTTTGCGCGGTAGGGGAAAAAGTGAATTCAGACAAGGAATACGAGTCGAGAATGGTACAACAAATCGTCTTCTTTCTCTAATAATTTAATGAAACGTCAAAGCTTCCGCGCTTTGCGCGGGAAGGGGAAAACTGAATTCAGACAAGGATTAAGAGTCTAGAACGGTACAACGAATAGTCTTCTTTCTCTAATAATTTAATGAAACATCAAAGCTTCCGCGCTTCGCGCGGGAGGGGGAAAACTGAATTCAGACAAGGAATACGAGTCGAGAACGGTAAAACAAATCGTCTTCTTTCTCTAATAATTTAATGAAACGTCAAAGCTTCCGCGTTTTGCGCGGGAGGGGAAAAACTGATTTCAGACAAGGATTAAGAATCTAGAACAGGACAACTAATCATCCTTTTTCTCTAATAATTTCAATTTAAACTATAAAAGGTCAAAGCTTCCGCGCTTTGGGCGGGAGGGGGGAATTCAGACAAGGAATACAAGTCGAGAATGGTACAACAAATCGTCTTCCTTCTCTAATAATTCAATGAAACGTCAAAGCTTCCGCGCTTCGCGCGGGAGGGGGAAAACTGATTTCAGACAAGGATTAAGAGTCTAGAACGGTACAACGAATCATCTTTTTTCTCTAATAATTTAATGAAACGTCAAAGGGAGGGGGAAAACTGAATTCAGACAAGGAATACGAGTCGAGAACGGTAAAACAAATCGTCTTCTTTCTCTAATAATTTAATGAAACGTCAAAGCTTCCGCGCTTCGCGCGGGAGGGGGAAAACTGAATTCAGACAAGGAATACGAGTCGAGAACGGTAAAACAAATCGTCTTCTTTCTCTTATAATTAATGAAAGGTCAAAGCTTCCGCGCTTCGCGCTTAAGGGGGGGGGGGGGGGGGGGGTGGTGGCAGCGAGCTGCCCGAATATGAGTTTTTTGATATCTTTTCTCGTTTATTTTGGTGATAAATAACACTTTCACAATATTATGCTCCAATTGTTGCTCGCTCGCTTCGCTCACTAGCCGAATTGTGAAACCAGAAAATTACTTTTTTTTTCGGGCAAGAGGCTATAGCCCCCCCCCCCCCGATGAAAATGTTAAAACTTGTACCGGTATGGTGCTTCTAATATGACCTTGAAAAAAAGGTCTGCGCAATTTTGAAATTTCCGGCCCCCCCTATTGGAAAATCCTGGATCCGCGCCTGTGATTCAATAATAATTTCCCAGATTTCACAGGCAAAACAACAAAACTGTCATTCCTGACAGTCCCTGTCGCCAAATTATGCCACAAATGTGTGCATCCTCAATTTTGTTCACGTTCATGGTATCTTTAAAGTAACCCATAGCAAATTTAAAAAAAAAGGAAACTGTGTTTGGACACTCCCTATAGTAATACAAATGATGAGGCCTAATTATCAAAATTTATGCAAAATCTATTGTTCACGAAACAAACAAACACACGCCAAAATATGATAATCATGATCAGCACGTTCTTGGTTTGTGAAAGGAAACATTATTAACTCAAATTGATATATTGATGGTAAAGATGGACCAGCTCAAGCATTATTTTAATGCTACCTTAAAGGGAAGGTTGAGTTCTGGGAAGAGGTGAACAATATTTTAAGTTCCTATCATATACAACACTTTCATTTTCATCATACGATTCCCTTACCGAGGTTTTCTTCTGTAAAAAAAAATCGAATTGGACACACACACACACTCGATTTGTTCAGAAATCTTTGAGCTCGAGTTACACATGTTACCTGGGTAGGCTTATTTTGTTAGGTATTTGCTCAGTGGCAACCAGGGGCAGCGATCCCGGGGTTTTTATACTATAGTTTTGGTAAAGAATGTAAGTTTTTAATACAACAAAACTTCAAAAACCCCACCAAGGGCCCTAAGGCGAGCCCTTGTTTGCTCAGCTGACCGTAATCGTAATGCATAAAACCCCTGAGTTTCCAGGGGCTCTGCCCCCTGGACCCCACAAAGGGCCCTAGGCGGCCCCTGGATGCTCATCTAATCGTAATGCCTAAAACCCCTGAGCTTTTTTTCTGCCCCCCCCCCCCCTCCCCGCCAAACGTTTACGCCACTGCTCCCTCGTCCCTCGCATTTCGCCTCCCCCCCCCCCCCGGTCATGAAAAGAAATCAAATGTATTATGTACACGTATTAACTGTTATTGTCAGAAACATTATTTCCCTGTTCATTATCACTACGGTCTGCCTAACGATAAGCCAGTTCATAGTTGCAATCTGAGCATGGGCAAATAAAGGTCCTTCCAGACCAAATTGTGAAATACACGGAGACAAAATACTGGATACGTGTTCATGAAAGTTATGTTATTATTATTCATTTAAGCACAATCAGTGCACATCATGATACACATGTGGGAGTTTTCTTTAAAAAGGGGAAACAGAGGCTATTTATGTAGCACCTCCATCGCTGTAGGAATGATTATTTCAAAATGTAAAAAGTGGGACCTCTTCATGTTTGAAGATATGTGGATATTCGGGGTCACACTATGAACATGACTGACAAAGAAAGCTGACAAAATTACAGTTCCTCAGGTAGACAAAGGAACATCCCTTCACTGCTATTATGTAAAAATGTGTAGAACAGGTGTCCCATGCATATTCACCTGTTCTACACATTTTTGCATAATAGCAGTGAAGGGATGTTCCTTTGTCTACCTGAGGAACTGTATATTTTGTCCGCTCTCTTTGTCCGTCATGATCATAATGTCATTTGGGGCATGTGCAAACCAAGAATTGGTCTATTAAATTCGAACCATGGTTGCAAGTCTTTGTGATCAATTACTTACCTCGTAGGCGCTCGTGCTGCCCGTCCTGAAAAACATCGGCAGAAAACATCGTATCGTCAAAAAACCCGTGAAGATGTACGCGATGCCGAACCAAATGAACAACGTCCCGTGGATGTAAATCTCCCCCGGCGTCCCCAGGAACGTGACCGCCGAGATAAAGCTCGCCGTCAGCGACATCGCCACCGGGATCGGGTTCATGTCGCCGTCAGCGAGCAGGAACTCGGCGGCGGTCTTCTGCTTGCCGCCGCCGATGAAACCGTGGTAGATCCCAATGCCGACGGAGACGAGCAGCATGAGAGAGAAGACCAGGTAGTCCCAGACAGAAAATGTATTCGCTACTTCGTCATCCATATTTAATCTTAATTGTAGCTGTGTCTTATAAAACAACTAATTCTCACGGTGTTCTTGTTGCTGTTGATACCTTCTCAACGTCCCATCAGAAACCGACACAAGAACGACACCCTTTTCGCTCCTTTCACAACTCAATTTTTACTACCGGAACAAGAAGTCTGGCGCTGTTTATAAAATGTACGACCACCACTGTAGTGTGAGGTGGTTTTCTAGTATAACTTAGAGAAAAATATTTAAATGACTGGTTACTGCGTGTAAGATGCTCCTAGGTCCTTTTGTGCCCGCTCAGCGTTAGTTCCCTTCACATGAATGTAGCCCGTTTACTATTCAAAAGAAAAATTTGATTGATTTGGAAATATAGTCGAGCCACTTCATTCATGACGCATGGCCCAGTTTCATATATTTACACTCAAATGTTTGTTCACGTTCTAAAAGATCGCTGACACGACGCAAATCTGCTTGAACGCTATGTTCGAAAATGGTCACGAATGTTATTTTCAGATGTTCTGGGCAAACTCGAAAACCAGTCCTGAACACGGGTGTATAGCAAGAAGGAAATAGAGGCGTGTACAGTAGGAGACGAGCGGCACGATATCAATATGTAAGATGCGTATCAGCTACGCCGCCAAAAAGAGAATCCTTCGAGTCGAAGATCACTCTAATTTAAACAAACCACCGTGAACTTCATCGTGAACTACATCGTCAACAGAGGACCAACCGAGCGAAGGACAGGCATATATTCAACATTAAATCCAAGACAGGGACTATTACGACTCGAATACCTCGACTATTTAACCTCAACTTTTAACCGAGGAGAAACTAGCTATAGGAGAGCCAGACTCTAGGCGTAAATAGTCAAATGTGAATGAACGCCAAAGATACAACCAAACAACAAGTTTGGAGTCGTCACTTGCATCTGGGTTCATGATTTGAAACCAAGCCCTCGATCTCCATGCTTACTCTCGGAAACTTGACCTTTGGTGCTCCCGCCCGCGCCCCCTCCGGTCCCTCTTCCCGCGTGTCGACGAAGTGAATACTTATACCAGAAATATAATACCTACCCTGGAGGAGAATTAAAGAAAGGAATGGAATGCAGTACATGATATGTTCTTTTCAAGCGCGAATGTTTGAGTGGGTACGAGGCGAAGGGAAGGAAGAGGGAGGGGCTGCATGCATGAATCCCCACTCATGTCCCCCTCCATCAGTGGCGGATCCATGGAGGGGCCCGGGGGCCCGGGCCCCCACCCCTGGGGAAAAGAAAGGTGTATAAATTAATTTTACTTTTTTTGGATATGGCCCCCTTGGCCTCCTGGCGTCTTAGGGGGGGGGGGGATGCGATTTTTAAATTTTTCGAGAACTACCCCCCCCCCCACTGAGCGAATATCGGCCGGCTGTTTCGCCGCTAAATATGTTCTCAATAATTGGGGCCCCTCCCCTGCCGCCGGCTGGATCCGCCCCTGCCCTCAATGGCATGTGACTTTCGTGTGAATATGTTTAAAGGTAAAGACCAGTATTGGAAACGCCCCAATTTCAAAAAATGAAATGGAAGCTCTCATTACCAATCATGTGAAAGAATATGTTTTGACTAATACATGGTGATAAAAAATTTGCCGGGAAACCGCCTACTAATTCATATATTTGGTAAATTTGTTTCTCTCATGGTCTGTGAGAGATATAAGGTAGCCCCATATACATCTTTCTGTGTATAGTGCTTGTAACTTTACGAAGAATGGGCCAAATTTCTTATCATTTTGATGATTCCAGAACCTTGCAGATGCTAGATGCTAGATGATCAACCTTTTCTGATCGATTCCACAACGTTTCTTTCACAATGCAATCGCATGACCATAACTGGTCTTTACCTTTAAGTGATACCTAGCATATAACGCGTGACCTCTTCGTGTCTCTGTTTGAACCATTTAAAGAGAGTAGTGCGGTCGGTTGAATTATTGGGTGAGGTTTAACAAAAAATTGCGAGCGTTTTCATTGTTATTATGCAATTTCGGAAGAACATCAGTGGAAACAATTTCCCTGAAAAGCATGTAACAGCTGAAAAATGAGGACCATATAATGTTATGCCACATCCTTTTGTAGTCCCATATACACCTTTCTGTGTACAGCGTTTGTTACTTTTACCAGACTGGGCCAAATTTCTTCATTTTGATGATTTCAAAAATTGCAGTACATACCAGTACCTATATACATGGTCAACTTTCTTTGATCAATTACACAATGCAATCGCAAGACCAGAATTAATTACTCAACTTTACCTTTAAGTTTTTTTTTTTTAAATACCAAACCTCGTGATCAAAACTCCAGGAAAGTACATTCAATGTCATGACATCTAGAACTTTGGAGGAAATCGATTGAAAAAACAACATGCAAGCTCATCATAATCCTCACATATTTCAACAACTTGTTGCCTCAGGTATTTAATGATAATATATCCATGGTAAACTCTGAAATGCATCAGTAGTACAATACCAGATATTACAATAGACCACGCGTGCAATTGTTGAAGTACGAATCGTCTAGACAGATGGTCCGACACTTGAGACTCAAATATGGAATTCATTACCTGATGACATTTAAAAAAACAGCGCATCGCTTGCCTCTTTCAAACGCAAATATAAACAATGCCTTTTGAAATGCTAAAATATGTGGATTTTTTAAAAAACTTTACTACACCACCTGAAGTTTTTTATGCCCAAATGTTCTTTGTGTATACTTCTCCTTCACACTGAAAGCATGGTTTCCCTTTTGTTGTGTTCTTAACTATGTTTTGTACTGAACTATATATATATATATATATATATATATATATATATATATATATAATAATTTATTCCTGGAGACCAGCCCTTGGTCCACCCACAGTCTCATGTATTAATTTTATATAGATGCTCTAAATTCTTTAAATGTTGTTGTGCTATTTTCTTGTTTGTTGTGTTAATCAGATATTGTATGTAAATTGTTATATGTTTTTTTATCAGAAGAGGAAAGAAATGAAAGAAATGAAATTAAAAAGGGGTGGCAGCACTGTTGTGATTGAAATTAATGCGTAGAACACCAAACAATGTCAGGAAGGACAAAGCACTTCTCCGAAGCATCTTTGGATGTAGTTTTACATTAGGAAAAGTATTTCTTTAGATAGAAGAAAATAAATAAAGAATAATAATGAGCAGAAGAAAAAGAAGAAGGAGAAGGAAAAGGCAACTACAACAACAACAGCAACAACAAATACAAATAATGATGGTGTGATAATGATATTAATAGTAATAATAATAAAGATAACAATAAGAAGGATAATGATAATAATAATGCTAATAATACTAATGATACTTATAATAATAAATAATAATACTACTAATAATAATATAAATAATAATAATAATAGGAATAAAAAGGCGAAGAAGAAGAATAAAGAAGAAGAAAAAAAAATCATGGGTCAATATGAAATCTACTGTAGTAGAAATCCAATATAAGTCTATCCATCATCTATCCATCCAAGTTTCTATTTTCTCACCCTCCTACCCCAAGCTATTGCACTCAATAGTTGCCTCTTGACAACAATGACACATTCTTAATTTTTCACTTTACACTTTACAGCTACAGTAAAAATGGCTCGATTCTCTAGCTTATTCAGTCCGCTATCTTCAAACACTTGTCGATCGCGTCGTGGTGAACAACGCGGGAACAACGCTGAAGAATTTTACTATTTCGACTCCACTTTTCATCGTTTAACAACAGTAAATCGTTCAAAATGGGGGACCGATACAACATCCACAGTCAGCTTGAACATTTGCAGTCAAAATACATCGGAACTGGACATTCAGATACCACCAAATGGGAGTGGTTGACCAACCAACATCGAGACTCAATAAGCAGCTATCTGGGTCATCAAGATTTGATCAACTATTTTTCGCTGGCTGAAAATGAGTCAAAAGCTCGCGTGAAATTCAACCTTTTACAGAAGATGGTGCAACCGTGTGGTCCCCCCGCCAGATAAACCAGATGATCAACTTTAAAGTGTAGGTTTAGCACTTTTTATTTCATTTTGAGGACGTGGTGAATAAAAATAACTATTTTTAGCATAGATCTAGCCATAGGCTTTAATGACACAGGAATGAATATGTGGGCACGTATGGGAGAAATGTGATGGAGTGCTTGTTGCGGGGTGCATGTCCATTGTGTAATGGCGGTTGCTTGGCCGAAGCATAATGACCTTTGTTTTGCCATCTGTCTTTCAAAAAATAGAATAATCTATTTTCAAGTATTACAATACTGCTCAATCAAGTAACCATTTAAAAACAGAAATCTGCTTCAGCAAGTCGGGTGAGACAGTTCGCATGGCAGGAAAAGACAGTTGTCCATACCGTTTACGGTTAGACTTCATGCATTGTAGGAGTGGCGGCTGTAGTGTAGCATTCTCAAACTAGATGTATAAATAGTCTATGTCTAGTTCAAGATACTTGCCAATTTGGAATCTGTAACCACATTTGTTTGTAGTCTGCGTAAATAATCAATTTACAAAGGATTTGAAAACCATATGATAAGTCTCAAACTGTCTTTCCTGCACTGCATTCAATACTTGTCTTTTTCCCGATTAATGTATAACTTATTCCCAAAACATCAACTTTAGAATCTGGATTCATATGATGCATGTATGAGTAATTTTGCTATCTTCTCTCTTCCTTTTGTTTTCTCAATAAACAGATCTTGGTTTATTTACGACTTCATCCACTGATTCTGAAGCTCTTGAAACATCATCACCTTTTTTTCGTCAGGGAATATCCAGATGTGCAGGAATCTAGGGTACCTGAAAGATTGTCTTCACCCTTGTACAATGGCTATGACAGTGAGAGAGGTATGCAGCGCCGTGAGAAATCCTTGAACAAAATTCTGCAAGAGATTTGGGAGAACTGATATATGGAGATGTTTTAAGGTCAACATTTACATGACATTCGCAGTACATCTACATGGAGGATTTGTTGTTAATTTGATATAATTGTCATTTTTTGTGTCTTTAAGATGTACAGCTTCCTTCTCTAACACATTAAACATTTTCTTAATTCACTGTTATGTATATATGTGCCGGAAAAGTAGTAAAGTACTCAAATATTTTTTTCTCAAAATATATGTATTTCTAATGCATTGCAAAGGAGAGGAAGGCAATTGAAATAAATGATTACTTGAATAGAGTTTTGTTCATCTGTTCATGCTTCCTGCATGAAAAAGAGAGTTAATGCACCCTTTAGAATTACCATACATGTAGATGAACATAGACCTGCAAAGTTTAGCCTTAGAAACCTATTTGTATGATTTGTTGATCATTTTGTTGTTTAACATTGCGAATGCTTTCTTTGTGTCTCTGAATCGTTGCTTGTTTGTCACACAAATGCATGCATTTCGCACAAAACAATTGGCACTAATTGATGAAGGGTCGCTGTGTGCAACATAATGGCTTTGCAAAATTACCCATTTCTGGGGGGTGTTTCACAAACTTGTCATCAGTGCTGAATGACAGTTTTTGTTATAAGCTACTGAAATCCTTGCTTCTGATTGGTTATCAGCACATTTTTCACTGATTTTTGTAATTTGACATTGTAAAAAGGCTTTGTGAACGGGTCCCTGGTCTTGATTAGCTCCATGACAACCTTTTTAACACCAGTATAGATTATTCTTGCATTGTAAATGGTTGATTATCTTGAAGCCTTTGGTGTATCTATCCCATGATAACTATAATTTGGCATGGAGATTATTTGTGTGGCATATATACATGTAGTTTGTAATGGGAGAGACTGTACAAACTAAGAGGAATTGCTTCTGTAACTAATTATATATTTTCTCACATGTACAGTGTGTCATTTTAAGTATGCTTCAAACATTGTAATGTGCCAATCTCGAGTTATGGTCTAGAGCGAATTGAGAGTTACTATTTCCTTGTTCCCTTCTATGGCAAATGCGTTTGAAGACCACACCCACCCCCCCCCCCCCCAAAAAAAAAAAATAAAAAAATAATAATAATAATAACAAATAAAAATCTTGACCATAAATATCAATTTTCATGTATGCCTATTCATTCAATAAGCCTATCCATACATCTTTGTATTTTGAACATTTACTTGTAATTGTATCATTCGCACTGTTTGAGCCCGTTTTAGAAAACAAGATCATGTTAAAAATGTCTGCTGATATTTTCTGTGGGAGTCATTCACGTAAAAACATTTGTAATTTTGTTGTCATCTTTTATGTAAATACAGTAACAATGAAAACACATTCTATTTCTTTCAAAGACTTTTTCAGAGAGTACAGGGAAACTTCGGTCGCACCGCCAAACAAACTCCAAACAACAGATTTTTGGCCATCAGGGAATTGTAAATTTTCTGTTCGGCCTACTGTTGGTATGGTGTTGATCTCGTTGGTGTGACTGAGGTATAAGAAAGCATTTGTTGATGTAAATATCAGTGCCATCGATAAAGAGAGTTTGGCCTACCCGGTTCGATTTTGGTGAATACTGCTTTGTTTGGCAATGACAAAAGAAACCAATATGCACCATGTAGTAACGAACTGAAACCAAAGAGATCTCTTTGCTGAAACGAAGTTGGCCAAACTCTTTGTATATATGGCTCTGGGGAATGTCTGCATGAATGGAATGACAATCACGATAATTATGTAGAAAGTCAGAGATGAAGAGAGAGAGCTGTTGATCTAATGAAAGAAGGGAGGGAGGGGGGAAATATACTGAGGGGTTGAAAGAGAGAGAGAGAGAGAGAGAATGACATAGAGAAAGAGAGAGAGAGAGAGAGAGGAAAGTAATGAAAAGGGGAAAGAGAGAAGTTGGTGGAAGTGGATGGATAGACGAGGATGACGGTAGAGAAAGAGAGAGAGAGAGAGAGGAGCGTAAACGAAAGGGAGAGGAAAGGAAAATTTCAGGGTGGATGAAGATGATTAATATCTTGATGTAAAGAGAGCATCAATTATTTGTAAAATGAAATATAAAATACAACATGAGAGAGGTAGAAAACACTGAAGGAAGAGCAAGAATACCATAACACAATATCATGTGAAAATGATTAGTCTTGGAAAGCAAGTTACCAGCACAATTTTATTTCCTTTATGAAGATGAATATTAATGTTCTGAGATAGTGGCGGTTATTTTGTGTCGGTTTGTAGAAGAAAAGGAACACGGGAAGGAGGAAGAAGAAAGAAGGATGAGAAGAATAAAGGAAGATGGTTCAACAGGAGGATTATGAAATAAATAAAACAAAGGAAAGGAGGGGCAGGAGAAGACAAAAGCAAACTGGGGAATAAGAAGGAAAAGAGTAAGAAAGGGAGAGGGGAAGAAAGGGAAAAGAAGGGGAGGGTCTGGATACGCAATTCATATATCTGCAATTCTAAACCCATCAATTGTGATCAGAGAACCTGTAGATCTGTCCTTAATTATACAATTAGCTTTAATTTAACATGGATGATTTGAGGAATATCAGCATTGGGGCGGGAGGGGTGAGCTGGAAGGGGCGGTCCTATGATTGTTAGAATGAGAAATTTAGAGGTTATGTTTTTTTTAATTTTTATCAGTAAACCACTGTTATTTGTTTTTCTCCCGGGAAGGGCTACTGTTCAGGAAGGAATTTTGGGGGTAGTGGTGTTGGGGGAGGGGGGGGGGGGGTCAAGGCGGGTAGGCGGCTCCGATGTTGAATATGGGATTTCTAGTTGCAGGAAATGCCTGTGTTTTTCATTTTTTTTCTCACTATGTGAAATAAGACATTATCACTAGCAGCTACAATACAGGGCCAATATGGACTTAGCTACGGTCATATTGCTCCGATTGTCTCATTTTCGCTCGCGTGAACATTGCCAGCACAAACCACTGACCTCTACCTCCTGAACGGATTCATCGCCCATTCCATTCACTATACGTTACGTACTATAAAGGCTATATTGTCTGACCGTTCATGAATATTCATGTTTTTGCTAAACTCGGCAAAATGTTTGCTTTTACTAAATGGAAAAATTACGGTGGGGGTTGGATGAAAATGGACATAATGAAATAGGGCAGAAGTGATCTATGATAATTCATGCTTTTTATGTTTCGTGTGCTCGACCTATAATCTTCAAATCGCTTGGTAAACTGAGTCCAAAGTTAGACTTGTTTTACATGTGTATTATAGGCAATGACGAGCTTGCAACCTATTTGAAAAATTACGGTGGGTGAACTTTCAAAAGTCAATGAGACATGAGGGCTCCAATGAAAGAGCTAGTGATAACGTGCGTCGGGGTGGATGTGCTTTTCGTTTAAACAAAAAATGAATTTTTAACGATTAAAAAAAAAAACGTCCATAGGCTAACATGTTAGGCTGCTGACTCTGATCATGCTCTGACGATAGGGGGCGTTGTGAAATGAGACTAACCGGAGCCATATGCTTTTAATGGTCTCCTGGCTCAGAGCCTCAGTCTCACAAGCTTCGCCTCACACATTAATTCAAAATTCTTTAAGCATTGAAAATGATTATAAAATGTATTCCGTTGTCTTCTAAACACGGATATAGTTTCATGTTTTTGGTCTTGGTTTTATGAGCTCAATTACACGCATTATCAATAAATGCATACAATGGATAATACAAAAAGTTACCTACCATACATTACAGCCCGCATAAAAAACAGAGTTCAAGTTATAAAAAAGAAATTTGCACAACAGACGGAAGTGAAATCGACCGAAAGATGGCAGAACAGGCAAGCGAAATTGAAGTAAAGTCTTTAATGATATTAATTGTATACGCTTCGAATGTAGAACCTCTTCGATAATTTGTGATTAGTAAATTAAGCACGTGATGCTTATGATCATATCATAAATATGATTTTCTTATGTACAGATGTGAATATTTTGGACGTTTTTTTTAATTTTTTTTATAAAAGAGGGTAAAATGTACGTAAAGAACAGAGTTCGCTATAAATTATCGTCATTCTTTTGTTTAGGCCAGTGAGGCAGTGACGCGTAGTATATTTAGGATGACCAAAATAAATATCATCCCAAAATGAATATGGGATTGTTATAATCGTGAGGGGCAATTGTTTGTTGGCTGTTATACACATATAATGTGAGTTTAGTTATACAGACTAAGAGCAGTGTATATATGTTGAAAACTTTTATTCGGATTTCCTTGCATGAGTAGTATCAGTATAGTTGCTCTATACGGAGTGAATTGATTTTAATTTCTTTCCACACAATATAAACAATGACAGACATTAATTACCGTAATGATATAACAGAAAATAGCATTGAAATAGCTTTGACATGTTTTTTAGTCTTGTAATGCAAAATTAATCCAGAAATGAAAAAACGAACCTACTTGAAAACAATGCTTGTAAGATGTAGGTTCGCGCAATAATAATAATTAAACTGTATACATTCATAACGAATCAAAAGAACGTGGCGGACAAAACAAGAAGAAAACGAGACAAAAACAAATAAGAAACAGTAGCAGGATGACAAGATGAGGTTTATATTTTAATATATACGTGGTATACAATTGAGTAATGTAGATTCATCTATTGAGGGGTCCGGCAAGGAGAGTTAGGGGGGGCTTTAATACTCCATTAATGAACTGAAAGAACAGGGATTAGAACCTGTCGCGTGCGTATACACTGATAACGTACACTCTTCTCTGTTTGTTTGGTTTGGTTCATGTACAACCTGTATGTATGTTTTTGTTTGTTACTTTGTCTTTTAAAACAAAAACAGACGTCAGGCACCATATCCCCTGCAGAACCATTTGATAAAGATGCCGACGCGAAGGCACTCTTTGAAGCTACCCAAGGGCTTGGTAAGTTTTCTGAACATACTTGTATTTATCCATTTGTAGCTAACAGTTTTTTTTAATGATGATGGTTATGTTAAAGGGATTGTGTAACTTTGTCTCAGATTCTGAAACAAAATCCTGTATTTAGCTAATGCTGCAATGATAATTATAAACCTTTAGGTCAGTCGGGACCCTATGACTTTTACACGCCGATCACCTGTCTGAATATCAAGATATTTATGATTGGAAATCGAAATTTAAAAATTCGTTTTCCTAACGGTTTTTCATAACACTACATTCTATTGGGGGAAATGAGTAAGGTACTTCATAATCATTTTGAAGCGATTTTTTAAGGACTTGAATATTACACCATATCACAGACACTGATAAAAGGAAGGGCAATGCATCTCAGATTTAAAATTGTTAAACGATGCCTTTAAGGCGCCTTGGATTAATTCGAGTGGCAGTAAACACGCGGCTTTATGCAACGCGGCCTAGTTTGCGTGAAAGCTTCAATCGTCCGCACCCCCTCTATTGAA
>JAVYIG010014085.1:0-43508 GCA_035222895.1 Strongylocentrotus droebachiensis
ACAATGACAGAGGTAAAAATGACAGAGGTATTTGCATAAGTGAAAGTCACCAAGGATTTATTTTCTAGGGTTATATTGAAAAATGTCAGGAGGTAATATCTTTCTTTGAGTGTATTATCTCTCTTCTACTACTTCTACGGTTGTGTTGTGGTTGTTTAGCATGGGTGATTAGCTGTAATATCCTGTGGATAATTAAACTCGTGCGCCTGTTATGTTTGTGTTAGAGAACATGAATATAATGCTAATCATGAAGAAATTTATTATATAATAATAATAATAATAATAATAATAATACGCTTTTATATAGCGTTTAATACATCAACAATGTGTCTAAGCGCTTTACAGATATATTTTTACCCCGGTCATCGGACTCAGCCTTACCCGCACACAAAGTATGCACATTCTCCACTCCCTGGGGAGCATTCCAGCCAGTCGCCATTTTACAAGCGCACACTTGCTCATCCAACCACATTAACTTTCGCGTCCTACGGGGTATCCATTTAACACCTGGGTGGAGAGTGCTCAGAGTGGCAACCGTGTAGATTAACGTCTTGCCAAAGGACATTAGTGCCGCGGCGAGACTTGAACCCCGTACCTTGTGACTGCAGTCGGGTGACTTATCCACTAGACCACATCACCTCTATTCAGGATCTAATGCATTGCGCAACACCCCGAAGAATTAAGCAATACCTACAACATAACGAATAGGGAGTTACCCGTCTTTAATGAAAAGGCTATTTTCGTAATGTAAACAAATTTAAGGCATACGTCTTTGTGAAGTGCCTTGAGGCAAATTATTTCATTCAGCTGTTCAAATATCTGCATTCCACTAGTCAGAATTCGAATTGCACCATTAATTGTTGCTAGGTAGGGCATGGTAAGTTGACTCACTAAGCAACCCTTCGTTTGAAATACCCGGATGTGAAACCTTTCCTAACATAAAGACGATAATAGTAGCTAGTCAATAAAGCAAGTTTGGGGTGAGAAAAAGGGGTATTTGGGGAATGTATTGCAACATTGGCCCGATGAATGGTATTGCGAAAGAAAAAGAAAAAACTCGCCGTAGCTATAACTCTCTCTCTCTCTCTCTCTCTCTCTCTCTCTCTTTCTTTATATTCATATATATACTTATATATATATTTGTATACATAGATGTATGTTTATTTCTTTCTTTTCTTCTTATTCGTAATTTTTTTCGTTACTCACTTAATATCTGTTTTACCATGTAAGGACACGTTCCTCCTTTTGTAGATGCTCCCCCATAGAGATGTTATCGTTATTGTTATAGGCCAAGAAAAAGTCCGGCATATCGAAATTTAAAAAAAATGGTGGAAATGACTTGGATCCCCCCCCCCCCCCCCATATTTCTTTTACATTCGTGTTTTGGAGGAACCCTCCCCCCCTCAAAAAAAAATTAAATTAAAAATACAAATAAAAATTGCTAATGGGTGACCCCAAAAAGGTGACATTACCCCCCCCCCCCCCCCCAACGGAACGAAATATCGATCGGTCAAATTTTCAAATTTTCAAAAATAAATAAAAATGTGCTCTTAAATTGTTCTTTTCCCCCTTGCATTCTCTTTTTCTCTTTTGTCTCTCTCTCTCTTTCTCTCGCTTTTTCTCTCTCTCTCTCTCTCTCTCTGTAACTCCCTGTCGTGCTCACACACACACACACGCACACACAACCCTGTACTTCAATAAAGATGATAATCGTAGCAAATCGATGAGGTATGCTTGGGGTCAGAAAGGGGGGTATTTTGGGGATGTATTACGACATAGGACTGATGAATGCGATTGCAAAACTAGTAATGATCTTTTTTGTCAGAGACTAACCGTAACTATCACTCTATATCATTATACACAAATGTAAATATAACTATTATTCTAACTAAAACACAACTGCAACTATAACGATTACTATTTCTATTACTATAACTAAAAGTGTAACTATAATTATAACCATAATCTAAACCATGATCATAATCATAAGTATACATATTGCTATAACTGTACTTAGTTTATAAATATTACCAGAACCAGAACCAGAACTACAACTCTAACAATAATTACATCTACAATTACAACTATAACTAACTAACTATGGATAAACTCAACTATTTGTATAACGATATATCATCTGCGTAATGAAGGAAACATAATTATAATACCTTGTAAAAAAAAAATGAAATAATAACATCTTAATATTCTCCGTATACCAATATAATATAACGATATCTCGCTTAGTTACGTACTGTAGCATATACAATTTCTTGTTTATTTCACTGAGCTCAAATGTTAATTATCAGTAGTTAAAGATAATATATAGAAGGTTTAACTCATTCAACAACAATTCTATTCATCTATTTCATTACATTTGTTTCGGGCTGTCATATTTTTAAGCATTTTGCATACAATGGCAGTCCAAAATTATGCCGCAAAAATTTTGTAAAAGTTCGATGCAATATGGTACTTTGACAATTCATCTCTTCTTAACTTTGTATAATAATTGTTATGTATATTTGCTTATTAATGATTCATTGTCAGAAAGAACTTATCAGTATTTCGTGTTTTTTTTATCTTACCGAAATCTTTTTATATTTATATGGAATGCATAAGAAAATAAATATCAAATTAAATCAAACACCTCGTGTGAAATACGGTGATAGGCGGAATATTTGGAATGTCTCTTGATCACTAGTAACTATAGAGTATGTCGCGATTATCCAAAGTCTTGCTCACTCGGGTTTGGATAAACGCGACATACTTTATAGTATTCTCTTGCATTCTCTTTATATATCCCTCTCTCTCTTTCTCTCTCTCTCTTTCTTTCTCACCCCCCCCCTCTCTCTCTCTCTCTCTTTCTCTCTCTCTCTTTTTCACCCCTCTCATGCTCTCTCTCTCTCTCTCTCTCTCTCACACAAACTATATATATATATATCTCTCTCTCTCTCTCTCTTTCTCTCTCTCTCTCTCTTTCTCACCCCCTCTCATGCTCTCTCTCTCTCTCTCTCTCTCTCTCTCACACACACACACAAAAATTAATAAATAAATAAGTGATAAAATAAGTAAATAGATAAATATATAAATAAATAAACGAATACATAAATGAATAAGCAAATAGATAAAGAGATGAAAACATATATAGATAAATAAATAAATGAGATAAAAAGATGAATAAATAAATGAATAAATAAATTATTAAATAAGAAAATAAATAAATGAATCAAATTCCAGGCTTGATATCAAATAACGATTAATTATGATCTGCAATTTTAACGCTCCAGATATCTTCAAAGAGAGTCCGCCATCTCAATTATCATGGCGTAGCATTATCAGAGTGAACAGTTAAAGAGAGATTATCTAAAGAGACCCATTTCCCATAATACTTGTACATTTTTAAACGTACGTCGGAAGGCAAGAGGAAAAAACTTGGATATTTTCCAAAATATCCAAAGAAATCCATTGTCGTGATTAATGAACGCTGTCTTTATAATGACATGGACCATGTCATGTTTTAGATCCCACGTTGTATTATTAAAGATAAACGTTTTTTTTTCTGTCACGCCATGGAATGCAAGAACCAAAAAACAACCTCCTTTTGATATCACATGATTTTTAAACAAAACGCCTTCGAAATTTCCCACGCTGAAGCTTAGTAAACAAGTGCATAAAATTCGAAGTTGTCATGAATTTCATGGAGATTTGTTATCGATTGGTGGAAGTTTCTTAATGCTCTACACAACCATGATAACAATCAACATGACATCGCACAAAATTCATCAACTGGTGTCGAAGTGTTATGAGCAGTACCTTTAGGTGTATGGGTGCAACTGTTTGTTTAGTTTGTTTGTTTTACCTGACTGCCAAGAAAGCATGTGTATGCTTGTAAGGAAGCAACCAGGGGACCGATGACTGTAAGTCCTCTCTGAAGGACTTGGTAATGAGGATCAATGCCTTGCCAAAGGGCACTAGCGCCACGAATTGGTTTCGAACCCGGGACCTCCCAGTTACCTGACCACTAAACCATCGCACCTCGTGATATTTGACTTGAGGACTGAATTCTCTTGCTGGAAATCTCATAAAATGAAAAGCACATATAATGTATGTCAAAGTTCTTGGCAGTTTCTCAATTTTCTCAATTTATATGAACTTCTCATAGATCCTCTTGTTGACATGAAATGCTATCTAGTTTTCCCACGCTAAAGCTTAATAAACAAAAAGCATTTTCGTTTCTTTTCATGAAGTTTAATGAGATTTTATCGATTGATAGGAATTTGTCAATGTTCCACATAGCATTCAAGATGACATGGCACAAACTTCATGGACTTAACCCAAAGTGTCAAGGGTTTATGACACGTACCTATAAGTGTATGGACTCAATTTGACCTGCGGACTGAAGTCTCTACTTGCCCGAATATCAAATTTGCGACAAAATGTGATGGAAATCTCATCAAAATGAAGAAAAGACGTTTTTATACATGGCAAAATTCTAGGAGCACCGGGTTAAAGATTTTTGAAATATGGACATTTTCTGCGAAGTGCTTAAGACAGGAGACGTGTCGATTTCTTATACTTCTAGAGTCATTTTGAAATACTTTCATATCTGTAACAATGAAATTGTAAAAATATAGCAATGATATAACAGGATTTGGCCTTCTTTTTTTACCCAGGGACGCTGCTCCTCCTGCCAACCCTACAATAATGATTGCCCCAACTTAACCAGGTACCCATTTAAACCTGCGCCTGCGCCTGTCACCCTCCCCCCCCCCCCCCCCCCACCCCCCACCCGACCGACAATCTTGGCTAAAGAGATTTTCGGATATTTTGCAGAATTATAATTTATCTGGCGTAAGGGGCGCCATGCTAGCTCGTTAGCGAACAAGGCATCTAAGCTTGGGTTGTCAGGCTGTGGCCAAACATTGTAACATCTAAATTTTATATTTTATTGTAGTAAAAGTCTGGATCCAAATCGGGATCCAGATGTGGGAGTAGAATATGCCCCCCCCCCCCTCTATTTCTTATATAAATGCATGCAATCTTTCCCCTCCCCATGTCCCTTCCTCTCCTGCCAGATAATTTTCGGATTAAAGAGATTTTCAGATTTTTTGTTTTCGTCTCTTTTTTCTTCATAGAATTATATTCTATCTGACGTAAGGGGCGCCCATGTGGCTAAAGCATCTGGGCTTGGGTTGTCAGGATGTAGCCCAGCACTGCAAAATTTAATTTATTTTTTTATTGGTTTAAAGTCTCCCCCTCCCTACCCCTCCTGCCCGCTTCCTCTTCCCTGGGAATCTTGGATCCGCCTAAATAGATTGTGCACGCATCCCTGTATTGTAATGATATCGTTTTAATCGTAAGGAAGAAGTAAAAGATGAAGAAGACAAAGAAGAAGATGATAATGATATTGACGATGATGATGAAGAAGGAGAAGAGAAATGAGATGATGGTGACGATGATGAAGAAGAAGAAAACCCATACGAAAAAAAAGAGAAGGGGGAGATGAAGAAGAGAAGAAAATGAGAAGAGGATGAAGAAGAAGAAGTAGAAGAAGAAGAAGCCCATAATATGCCCATTTCTCAATTTTTCTCTCGCCACCTTCCCCCTCTTCCCATAGAACTATATTTGGATGTCTCTCTCTACTTTGTTCCATATCTCTCTCTCTCTCCCTCTCTCCCTCTTCCTAGAGAATTATATTTGGGTGTCTCTCTCTACTTCGTTCCATATCTCTCTCTCTCTCTCCCTCTCTCTCTCTCTTTCTCTCCCCCTCTCTCTCTCTCTCTCTCTCTCTTTCTCTCCCCCTCTCTCTCTCTCTCTCTCTCTCTCTTCCTCTCTTCATCTCTCTTTATTTCTCTCCCTGTTTCTTTTTCCCTCTCTTCCCTTATCTCACCCCTCTTCTCCATATCATCATTCCTTCTCTCTTACTTTCAGTATCTCTCTTATTCTTTCTTTTCGTTTTCATCCAGTCACAGGCAAAGTCTTCAAATGCAATTTTAATAGATTTACAAGCGATATTTTTAAATTGAAAATAACTTTACATATATTTAAGAATAAGTCTTAAACCTCACAAAATCCTTTCGTACACTCTTACATGTAATATTCAAGACATGGATCAAGTAAACACTGAAATGCCCTTTTTATCAAGAGGTTGTGTTTTAAGGCACTTTGTCATTAAATTCCTATTCCTAGTATATCATGTAAATGTATGGTGTTTTCTGAGACACTTTTAAAAGTGCAAATCGAACTAATGACATTATCAATACGACTTCTAAATTGTTATTTTTGATGTTCATGGGAATACAAAAATCAGTCATTAGACACCCATACAAGGCATATTAACATTTTAATTTCTTAAGTTACTTGAGCTGACATGGCTGAGGAGGGATGACTATTTTCTGTTTTCTTCAAAAATATATCGTGATATTTCTACTATTCATATCTCTAAAATATATGTCTAAATATCCCTTTTTAAACAACAGGTGGCAATGAACTGTATCGAAACAAGGAACCTTAAATGTTCGTTTTGTAAAAAAGAGCTGGAAGATATCGTACATTTCTTTTACAATTGTGAAATCAGTAAATTAATCTGGAATGAAACGGTGAAATGGATAAATGAAGGTTCTCGTTTACAGATAGAGTTTATTTTAGAAAATGTAATTTTTGGTTTTGAAGACAAAAGAAACGATGCTTTAAATTGCATGGTGACTTTGATTAAGCAACAACTATTTGTTCAAAAGGTAAATAACAAAATTCAAAATTTTAGATCTTTGAAGAAGAAAATTATTCAATATTATGAAGACGAGATATATATTCATTCTATATCTGGTATGTATAACGATTTTTTTTGTACTATGGCAGTCAATGGCAGTCACTTCAACATTTGTTTGTATGAATAAAAAGGAGAGAAATGTGAAAGCTTTCTGTTTTGTTTGAGTTGAGGAAAGATTTAATTTCATTGAATTTTTAAAATGTTTGTTTGACTCAATAAAATAGCCTATTTTGGAGGGCTTAAACGTTTTTAAACATATTTTTTTAAATCTTTAAAATCCCTCCAAATATGTAAAACGAAATAAACATTTAGGACATTTCGATATATTTAAAACTTGCACGATCACTAAGACTTTCGAAAAATCGACTCAAGGGCAATTTCAATACATGTTTGTCCCATAGAAATCAGGTTCAGATTACATATTACGTCATTGTCATGTTCGCACATTTCAATAGGTGACGCACAAGGCTATTGAAACTTCCTAGGTTTTATTTTCCGAAAGTAGTTGTGATCATTTACTGACATTTCATCCGAACATCATTTCTTTATGGGATACACGGTATTGAACTCGTCCTTGACTTGATTTTTTCGAAAGTCTTCCCGATCATGCTAACGAATGATTATATAAAGTATATCTTTATAGAAATATAATCGGAATGATAATACACTTGGAACTCACAAACAGGCAGTGAGAAGTCAATTAAAAAAATAGAATAATAATACTTTGTTCTTTTATATAGCGCATTATTTAAATGTCTCTTGACAATTCAATGCGCTTCACAATATACATGTATATATATATGAAATATAACAAGTTCATAAAGGGAAGATGAGCAAACAGAAGCATATATAGAAAACAATGAGTTCTTACAAAGAGAAAAATTACAACATTTCTTAATATCCTTCTTACTATTGATATGCTAATTTGAAAAGATGAGTTTTGAGTTTGGATGAACGTTTCAGTATTGGGAAGACAACGTAGGGAGTGAGGGAGAGAATTCCATAAAAATGGTGCAATATAAGTGAAAACCCTACCACCATATGCCTTTGTTCTGCCTCTCTTAGCTAAGAGGAGGTTTTGAGACGCAGAATTAACGCAAGAACTTTAATATCGAGAAAAGATACGCGTTGAGAATTTTTTGTTCTCCTCTTAGAAAAGTTAACTCTGCGCCATTCCACCTATCTAGCTTCATTTATTACCGTAACGAGCCAATAATCAATATAATTGGAGAAAATATATCAAATGACTCGATAAAATGCACAGTGTCAGACTATTCGCTGATAAAAATCATCTTACAGTCATAAAAGTGTTTGTGGGCGTTCGTGCGGCAACGACATTAATAGCAAATGATTGGAAAGTTATCTGGTGTTACAGCCATTTTGATGCGAGTTTCAATAATTTTGGAATTTTGGCTTGGTTCTCTTCCCCCATTCTTTTTGGCCCTGCCATTCTCTCTCTCTCTCTCTCTCTCTCTCTCTCTCTCTCTCTCTCTCTCTCTCTCTTTCTCTCCCCCCTTCATTCCGTCATCTGTCCTCCCCTCACGATACCGACATACAAGTAAAGCGTTATATCCATACATGTACATGGTTATTCATAATATCTATCTTTCTCTCTATTCTTATCTCTCTGATTCTCTATCCCTCTGTCTTTCTTAATTCTTTTTATCTAATGTTGTCTGGATTGAGGGCAGGGTGGAAAAGCAAGTCCAATTCTGCTGGGAAGTACAGGGGCCAATTTCACAAAGCCTTTTTTCAATGACAAATGACAAAAATCAGTGACAAATCTGCTGATAACCAATCAGAAGCAAGGATTTCAGTAGCTTATAAAAAAAAACTGTCATTTGTCACTGATGACAAGTTTTGTGAAACGCCCAACGGGATGGTGTAGAAACTGAACACCCACAACTCATGAAGGCACAGCCACTATATTGCTTTGCTTCTTAATTTCTATTGCCAAAAGTCACACATTTTTATCCAATTTCTTCCAAACGTATACTTACGTTTAGTTTTTTTAATAAATGTTATCATTTGGAGGTGTCGCAGTTCGTGGTTCATTTACATGACTCCCAATCCTATGGGTGAAGGTTCAAATCCCATCCCGGCAGTTACGTCATTTGACAAGACATTCATCCACATTTGCCACTCTCCACCCGGGTGCATACGTAAAACTGGCAACTGCTGAGGTAACAGTAATTGCCAGCATTGCCCCCAGGAACGACAGAATATTGGTGGTGATGAAACTTACCCTCGCTGATCAAAACGATTGTCATTATTATTATTATCATTCACAGTCCATTTTTTCTACTACGCCAACCACGAGATCGATCATGGCAGCGGCCCGCCATTTTGCCGTCTCCGGGAAATCGTCGTGGCTGATGACGCCAGCTGCCCCGTAGTCCATTGTCACGATATCCGTGATCAACGACAATCCCAGTGCTCTCATCCCACAATGCCTCGCAGCTAACACTTCCGGTACGGTACTCATTCCTGTTCAATGATAAAGAGCCATATCATTCTTTTAATATTTTCATTATCATGATTTATTTTGTTTAAAGTTTGACACTTGCCTATTCTTAATATACACTCCGCAAAAAATAATAAAATGGACACTCTTTACCGTTCAAAATTTCTAATTAAACCGTATAGAATATAAAATTATAAAATACAATACCAATGTATCAAATAAAAGTAAACTTGATATTCAATCACGTCAAAAGGCCATTTGTTTTAAATTATTTAATATGTGTTTATTTATTTATGTACAAATGTTTTCTATTTATTTGTTTGTTTATTCATTCAAGTATCTATTGATTCATTTGTTCATTTGTTCATTCATTTATTTATTTATTTATTTCTTCATTCATTTATTTATTTATTCATTTATTCATATATTTATGTATCAATTTATTTTTTTGTTTCTTCATTTATTTCATTCGTTTTGCTAACCTACGACATCGCCTCCGAGGGCGCGAAGATACCGAGCTTCCGCCGGAGTCTCGTAGGAGGGTCCCCCGACCATCAGGTAGACGCCCTGCCTGGTGAAGGGTGCGATGCGCTGCTCCTCGGCGACTTTCAGGGCCGACATCCGCAGCTTCTCATCGTACACCTTGTTCATGTCGACGAACCTCGACCCGAACCTGTCAATGAGATAGGGGAACAGAGGGAGAGATGGTGAGAGAGAGAGGGAGAGAGAGAGGGTGAGATAGAGAGATAGAGAGAGAGAGAGAGAGAGAGAAATGGGGAGACAAAGAGATAACGAGAAACGGAGATAGAGAAGCACAGAGAGAGAGGCAGAGAGAGAGGGGAAGAGAGAGAAAGAGGGCGAATGAGGAGAGAGATAGAGAGGGAGAATAGAGATAAAGTGAAACAGAGAGGGAAAGAGAGAGAGAGAGAGAGGGAGAGAGAGAGAGAGGGGGGAGAGAGAAAGATGGATAGAGAGGAGAGAGAAAGGGGGGCATGAGAGAGATGAGGAAAAAGAGAGGTATAGAGATAAAGATGGGGAAAGATGAGAAAGAGAGAGAAAGAAAGAGAGATGAAGATAATGAGAGGGATGGGGAGTAGAGGATGGGAAAGAGATTGGGAAAGAGAGAGTGAGTTAGAGATAGGGAGTGAGGAGGAGAAAGAGGGAGAGAGAGAGAGAGAGAGAGAGAGGGGGGAGGCATTGAGAGGGATGGGGAAATAGAGAGGTGTAGAGATAAAAATGGGGGGAATAAAGAGAAAGAGAGAGAGATTAGAGAAACGAATATAATCATGAGGATAAAAGAGTGAGGGTTGGAGAGAGATTGGGAAGGAGAGCGTTAGTGTGTGTGTGTGTGTGTGTGTGAGAGAGAGAGAGATAGAGAGAGAAGGAGGAGACGCGTATAGAAGAGAGGAGACGAAGGTAGAGAGAGATAAAGAATGTCAGCACATTCCACCTCCCCTGGTCAGCATAAACACTAACCAATGTTCCCAACAATTCTGATGTTACATTGTTCCATCCGACATGGAAAACCGCTTTTGACAGCGGTAAAATTCAAAGATTGGACGTTGAGCCCGATAAGGGACTTGAACCCTTGACCCTCAGATTAAAAGTCTGATGCTCTACCGACTGAGCTAACCGGGCTTCACATACTAAATGTTAGCCCAGATGTTTGAATAGAATGTCGTTCGCTGTGGGGTTCCAACTACGACATACTCGTTCATGAACACATGCACATAACTTCATATAATAATACCAGTGGCGGATCCAGTCTCTAAAATGGAATTCTCCCCAGGAAGTGGAGATTGTGCACACAGTGTGCGCGGGCAAATTATGAATCCAATGACCGGGGTAATAGTATATACAGCGCTTAAAGACATTTGTATTAAAGCAGAATATTATTAATTTCATAGAATACAAAGATATAATAATATAATAAGTGCCTTGGAAATCGCATTAAAAAGCCAGTGGCTTGCAAGAAAACATATCGATTCCCTTACAATCATAGTAATGTCAACAACAAATACAGAATATACCAACAATGCACAAAACGAAACAATAATCATTATCACATTACGAATATTACAAACATTGATCAAGTTAATAAAGAAAACATAGAGAGAAAGCAAATATTCGTGTACAACTTGGCAGTTTTCGGGTCAAGTTCTTTTAATAACCTTTTTCTTCTTCAAACTATGAAGGAAAGGAAAATGAGATGAATAAGGGAGTTTACAGAATGCACATGGTACAAAATGACCCCAAATATCCACAGATCTTTTATACATGGAGAAATTCCACTTTGAGCATCTTAGAATAATAACTGCCAAAGTCCTAGATGTGCTTCATGAATACCTTGTGTTTGACCTCTTGAAAAAAATACTTCCACCTGCGTATCATAGAATGTACCGTTGGTGCATAAATGAATAATGTACATAACTTTCATGAGCGCATATCCAGTATTCATCTCTGTGGGTTTTACTATTTGGTACAAATGACCCTTATCTGCCCATGCGCAGATTGTATCTATGAACTGGTTTATTGTTGTCAGTTTGAGGAGGGAACACTGATTACTTTAAAAAGCCTATAAGGAACCTCTGAACCGCTCTGGGTTGAGGCAGTGGGAGTACACAGAGGCAAAAATCAACGTTATCACCCGATAAGGGACTTGAACCCTTGGCCCTCAGATTAAAAGTCTGATGCTCTACCGACTGAGCTAACCGGGCTGCGTATACGATGGTGAAATGGATCAAGAAAACAATATTTTTGGCAATTTGGGGAACGTCAAAACTGTTAGATCCGTATAATGATAGACCATTTTCATAATAAACTCACATTTAATTCACAAATCTTTGCTAAATGCCTCGTTACAAATTATTTCATTCACCTTTTACAAATAGTTAGTTTTCAATAATCAGGATGCAAAATGAATACATCAATAGTAGGACAAACAGCTTGTCCTACCTTACAGCACGTAATGCTTGCAATCGCATCCTGGCTATCTAAATACAATTATTCGTAACAGATGAATTACACACATTTGTATCGAGGCACGTAGATTTGTGCATCAATTTTGATTACATTAAGAAAATGGCCTATTGATCCAAGAGTTCCATAGTGAAAGGAAAATGTTACATTCATTTTAAGACCATTTCATTTAACGAACATTTTCAAAATTTACAAGAAGAAAAGTGCATTTAAAATGAAAGACCACGCACAATAAGGGATTTGAACCCTTGACTCTCAGATTAAAAGTCTGATGCTCTACCGACTGAGCTAACCGGGCTGCGTATGATTAATAATCAGGCAACATTCAAATGACCGTACATCCTCATATCTACTTTTTTTTGTATATTTTCATTTTGCACAGCAGATATACTATAGGCCTACGTTAATTGTAAAAACGTAAAACAAATTGTGTACGATCTTCTCCGCCTCATATATAATATTACTGGAGGCTGTCTTGTTCTGCAATTAAAGAATTAAAACAATATTAAAAATAAAAACATTGGAGAAAAAATGCATACAAAAATAAAGAAATGCAATGAAACTGCAGGAAAAAATAAATATAAAAAAAGTAAGACATCGCCCAATAAGGGACTTGAACCCTTGACCCTCAGATTAAAAGTCTGATGCTCTACCGACTGAGCTGACCGGGCTCACATGTAAGAGACTGTTAACAAAAATCACAATGAACCAGTCATTAATGAATGAGCAATATGAGTTAACACCCTTTCTGGCTTCAAAAAAGACTATTTTTGTTATGCCTAAAGTGTCTAGTATACAAATTTGTATGTTCCCATTGGCAAATCGTGTTCCATGGGATTGGAAAATTGTCATTTTTGCGGCCAGTTTAAAACTTGTTTTTGGGGTTAAATTCCATAATGTTCATAGCTTTTGAACTAGACATCATGAAGGAATTATGAAAAAACATTTTGTTTTCTTTTGGGAATCTGGGAAGAAACCCATTGGCCCACATTCTACTAAAATTTAAACACGGATTTAGACCAAATCAGTGACGCAATTTTTTTCTTCGGGCGTTAATTTCTCCCGGGGCTTTGTTGAGTCAGAAACATAGGATTGAGTAAAGGTTACAAATGTGGTTTAAGTTAGGGATAGGGTTATCTGGTCCAAAGTTGAAACCAGGAACTCAGTTAGAGTATAACATTTAGCAGTTTCATTTACAGAAGTGTAACACAAAAATCGTTAGCCTTAAAAAGGTGACCCCAATTTCGTTTTATTCCGCCTCAAGGACTTCATTTATCATCTGCAGAATATTTTTTTTCTCGTGTCAAGGCAAAGAGTGAATGTGAACCTACTTTCATTTTATATCCATGTACACAAATATATCATATAAAAACTGCAAGGATTTACGGATTTGAATGCTCTTGCCTCAAGACAGAAGTATGGGATAAAGATTCATTTGATAAATTGAATAGCTGGTTCCTCTCTTAATACATAAATTCGTCCCTATTTTCACGAAGTGACGGTAGTGAGGAAAATCGTAACGCAAAGTGAATGCAATTTTTTTTCACTACCGTCACTTCGTGAAAACAGTGACGAATTATCTCAATTGCGGTTCATATTCCTTCATGATTTACTTTTGTTTTCAAAATATCATTGAATTAAGTATTGTGGGTAAAGCAAAAGAGTCGTATGCAGGAATGTGGAAGTTCGTACGATACAATGTGGAAAAACAAGATGAATCGGCATAACATTTGACTGATGAAAGGATTTCGTGACCTGAAGAAAAAAAATTGCATTGAAACCAAGATTCATGAACCCGGAAATGGCAGAGATGCAAACAAAAATGATTAAATTTAAATCAAATAGATTTAGTCAATTTATCATATCAATCGAGCAGGGGGCATGATTAATGTTCCAATTGGTGGTTTTCTATAGAATACTGCACGCGCGGTGCATTTGCTGCTGGGCAATGAAATAAAACAGGAATGCAGTGTTAAAAAATAATGCACAGTCAACCAAGGAGTACACATTAAAATAAGAATCTATAAAAACATCAATAATAATGACGAAAAAGAAGGAAAGAAAACAGAGCCACGTGTTGTGTTTAATAACGAGTTTGTTATTCCTGTTTGGGGGCACTTTTTTGTAAGTTCATACGCGTGCGATGCATTCTGATAACCCCGAAAGCACCCCTCCTCCCAATACAAAAACTGTATTGATGCAACAAACAAATCATCATAGATGTGTAGGTCTTCATGTCTACTTTATATTATCAATTTTCACAGCAGATATACTACAGATCTAAGTATAAATTGTATATGGTCTTCTCCGTCTCAATAAGACTGGAGGTTGTTTTATTCTGCGATGAAATTAGAACGAGAAAAAAAAATGCATCAATAAATAAATGAATGCAATAAAAATGCAAGAACAAATAAATGTACAATGGGAAGGAATGTAAACAAAAAGAGCAAAAATTGGCCATAGCCCGATAAGGGACTTGAACCCTTGACCCTCAGATTAAAAGTCTGATGCTCTACCGACTGAGCTAACCGGGCCGTGTGGATACGAATATAGTCGTCATTATAAAAATAAATACAAATAATAAAACTCTGAATTTTTAATATATTTCTGACGATAAATTTGTCAAAGATCTTCGTGTATAATTTATCAAAATGTTCAATACTAAAATGAAAATGTTAGATTCATTTCAAGACAAACCATGAGGTAATTTTTTTTCAAAGTTTACAAGAAGGGGGAAAAAACACTAAAAATGTATGGACTACGCCCAATAAGGGACTTGAACCCTTGACCCTCAGATTAAAAGTCTGATGCTCTACCGACTGAGCTAACCGGGCTGTGTATAGAAAACACAATAACAAAATGATCACTAAATGTTGTTCATGTAATTCAGTTTTTCTTCATAGTTTAGGTCTACCGCAGAATTGCAGCTAATGTAATGTATTCATCATATATGTTTGTATTGAAACAATGATATTTGGTAGCCTTTAAAACATATTCAATGATGATGATGATGATGTTGACGTTGACGATGATGATAATAATAATAATGTCATTAATAATAACAACAATAATGATAATAATGATAACAAATATTATATCCAAAGGTGCGGTGTAAATCATATAAAAATAGTTCGACAGATAATCTATATTTTATAATAATAATAATGAATCTGGTTTTATATAGCACTCAATACAAAACACCGTCTCTAAGCGCTTTACGGATATTATTTTTCATTAAAAAACTCTAACTACAGGTATATTATTTCAGCTGTGATGTAAACTATTTCATTTTATCACTGATAATAACCTCCGGTAATGGCTAACCGTCTATGTCTTTAAAAATCATTACGATTTCTATATACACACACATACTGATTTCTGTGTGGTGGTAACATAAAGTATAAAAAGAGAACCAAAAAATGGCCAAAGCCCGATAAGGGACTTGAACCCTTGACCCTCAGATTAAAAGTCTGATGCTCTACCGACTGAGCTAACCGGGCTGTGTATGAGTAGCTCATTAACGACATAATTACTTAAGACTTAGCAACGTTCATGAAGTTCAATTTTCTTCTTATGCCACAGAACTGCATCTAATGTTTTGCCTTCATACATGAATGTATTGAAACTATTCATATTGTGTAACCTTTTAAATCATTATATTTAATGATGATGTGGATGTTGACGATGATGATAATGATAATATCATCAATAATAATGATAATAATAATATATCCAAAGCCGCGGTAACATTAAATGTGTAATTCATATAAGGATAGTTCGACGGATAATCTTTATTTTATAACAATAATAAGTCTGATTTTAGTACTACCGTCTTTAAGTGCTTTATTATCATTTTTTTTTATAAACAGCTTTCTCTATTATTTTTTCAACTGTGATGTAAACCATTTCATTTTATCACGGATAATAAACTCTTAAAATGGTTATGTTTTTAAAACATCATTACGATTTCTATACACACACACACACACACACACAAGCACTGATTTCTGCGTGTGGTGGTATCGAAACGAAGTAGGATTGTGCTAACAAGAACAAAAAGTTGCCGTAGCCCGATAAGGGTCTTGAACCCTTGACCCTCAGATTAAAAGTCCGATGCACTACCGACTGAGCTAACCAAGCTTCGTGTGAGTAGCTTATTAATGAAATCATTACTAAACACCTATTACGTTCATAAAATGCAATGTTCTTCTTATGCCACAGAACTGCATCTAATGTTTTGCCTTCATACATGATTGTAATGAAACTATTAATATTGTGTAACATTTTAAAACATTATATTTAATGATGATGTGGATGTTGACGATGATGATAATGATAATATAATCAATAATAATGATAATAATAATATATCCAAAGCCGCGGTAAAATTAAATGTGTAATTCATATAAGAATAGTTCGACGGATAATCTTTATTTTATAACAATAATAAGTCTGATTTTAGTACTACCGTCTCTAAGTGCTTTACTATCATTTTTTTAATAAACAGCTTTCTCTATTATTTTTTCAGCTGTGATGTAAACTATTTCATTTCATCATTGATAATACACTCTTGAAATGGTTTTGTTTTTAAAACATCGTTACGATTTCTATATACACAGCAATACTGATTTATGCGTGTGATGGTATCGAAACGAAGTAGGATTATGCTAACAAGAACAAAAAGTTGCCGTAGCCCGATAAGGGACTTGAACCCTTGACCCTCAGATTAAAAGTCTGATGCTCTACCGACTGAGCTAACCGGGCTCATATGAATGCAAGACAACGGTGCAAAGAAATCACGATGAACTATACGAGTGACGTCGTCAATATAACAATAATTCTTTTATTTTGGGGATCGTCAAGAATCTCATTAGGGACTTTTAGATTTGCGTGGACTGATACGTGTGACGTCCATTCAACACTGTTAAAAAAAACAGTAGATTTTACAGAGAAAAAAATACAGAACCATTCTTTAAAGTGTTGTAACAGCAAATTTTCTGTAATTTAACAGGACAAATGTCTAGAAAAAATGAAGATTTTGTTTTTTTACAGGCAATTTGCGTGATTTCAGATCCCATATACAGATTTTTTACAATTCTACGGAATGTTCTTTTTTTATTAAGAAAACTTCATTTTTTAACGGATAATAAAAAAGAAATTACAGAAAACAAAAATACAGAACCATTCTGTAAATTGATGTAACTGGAATTTTCTGCAATTTAACAGGACAGATTTCTATAAGAAAGGGAGATGTTTTTTTTTAATAGGAATTCTGTATGCTTTCAGATCCAATATGCAGATTTATTATGATTCTACAGAGCGTTTTTTTTTTCAAAGTAAACCTCATGTTTTAATGAATAAAAAGAAAGAATCTACAGAAATTAAAATACAGATTCATTCTGTAAAAATGTAAACTAGAAACTTTCTGCAATTTAACAGATCTCTAAAAAGAAGATCCCATGTAAATAAATGGAGTGTCTTTTTATTCAAAGTAAACCTCATGTTTTAATGAATAAAAAAAATACAGGAAACAATAATACAGAACCACTCTGATAATTAATGTTACTTGACATTTTCTGCTGTGAAAAGGACGGATCTCTCTCCCTCTCTAAAAAAAGGATTGTTTTTTTCTTTATGGAAATTCGTAGGCCTATGTTTTTAAGCAGATTTTGCTTTTAATTCTACAAAGTGTCGATTTATTCAAAGCAATCTCATTTAGTTTAATGAATAAAAAAGACAGAATTTATAGAGGAAAATACCGTAAACAATTCTGTAAAATTAATAGCTGAATTTCACTGCAATTTGACAGAAATCTAAAAAAGAAGTTGATGAGGGTTTTTTTTCAAGGACATTCAGATCCCCTATAGATATTTAATGTTCTACAAAATACCCTTTTCAATTTAAAAAAAAAAAGACCTTAACTGCCTTTTAATGCCTTAAACTCAACAACGTAAAATAATTTGCGGTAAAAATACAAAACCTTTCTGTTAATTGACTCAAGCTGCCGAATTCGGGCACATTTAAAAGGGAAAGAAGATTTCGTTTTTACCGGAAATTAGTCTGCTTTTATCAGAGGTTATGCTTTATATAGGCCTAAATTTTAGTAGGCTAGGCATAATTATATATATACTTCAAAGTTCATGTAGACCTCTCAGAAATCTTTTTTTTTTATGCCATAAAAACAACACGAACTCCCACGAACTGAAACTGTAACTATACCGGTACCGTAATTTTTCTGCATCTTCTTAATCTTCTTCTTTTTCTTCTTTTCTATTCTTTTTTTCTTTTTTCTAACAGGAAGTTTTAATAGTGCTTTCATATCTTATTCAGATTTCTGTTTTTTTATTTTATTTTTTCTTTCTTTTCTTTTTTCTTGCCGCCAACTTTTTTGTTACCGTTAGCGATAGCGTGTAACATGCATGCGTGCACTTCGTTCGCGCCCATATATGCATGCATGGCGATCGATCAGATCAGAACGAACCGGCCGGGCGGCGAATTTTTTTTCCGTACTCGAGAGGGCAAATACCCCATGTGCGCATGCGCGTGGACTTGTGATTTCTCTGCTACTTCCCATACGAAATACATGTATTCGCATCTACTGTGCACGATTCGCGTTCTACGAGTAAACGATGGCATAGTAGTCTTCAAACACAGACTCTGATTTGCCAGTTTGACAAAACAATTACGCATATATCGTGCGTAGCAATAGTACTAGTATTCAAGTCTGAGTAGTTGTATGATTCAGACATTTTAGTGCTTACAGAAATGCATCCCAAATTGAATAGCATGGTATAGTAGTCTGCAAGCACAGACGCTAATCGGACAGTTTGACAACATAGTGTCTTGAGTAGTGCTTTATATTCAAATATGTGTAGTTTTATGATTCAGACCCTACTGGTGCGTGTATTGGAAAGGCATCTCAACTTGCAGAGTGGCATAGTAGTAAGGGCATTCGTTGTGTTAAGAGTTAACATCCTTCTGGCTCTCAGCAGACCATTTTAGGGAATTTAATCACCTAAATAAAAGAAATAGAAATAGATTTCTTTCCTACCTTGTCTCGTAGAAACACCTGTTGAGTACAGATACTTGGAACATATATTATATCACAAGTAGTAGTTCAAATATTGCACAGCACCCGTAGAAAGAATATGTAAGACCATGTACAAAGTAATGACGCTTCTTCGCGAATTAAGTAAAGAAGAAGAAACTTATAATCTCTATAAAGTAATAAGGCCTCAGAACCGAGTAGAGAAACAAGCGAAGAAATAGGACAAGAATTAAGATGAAGCTGAATTAGCTTTGCTGTAGATCGATTCAAGACTCTTTAGAATACATGTGCTCTATATGAACAGCTCAGGAGAAGTGATGAAAATAGGTGTGGCAAATAAAGCAAGCAAGTGTAATGTGCCTGTATAAGCTATACCACTAGGTGGTTGCACATCCCAACCCATAGGGTGTGGAATGTGCTTGCCAGAATAAGTATGTATGGCACTCTAGTAATGTAACAGGTGTCACTAAAGAAATGAGTGACAATGGAATAAAAGGCTAGACTTCAAGCCACACAATATAGACAAGACAATAATATACAAATGCAAAGTTCTCCAAAGGTCAAGTCACTACAGTAGCTCCCCTCTAGATTTGTTGTCGAATGAAAAGTAGCAACAAATCGATGAGGAAATATAGACCTACATGCATGTTGACTTGAAAATATGAAAATAAGGCAATACTGTTGAAACACAGTAAGTTTAATATGCTTCACCCGATTTCGAAAAAGTCCACGAACCTCACTGGCCATCTAACTTGACGACCAGACCTGGTCCTTCGAATCTCGGGAGTGTTCTGCTTCAGTGCAGGATCCAATGCTAACGGTGCAGGATCCAGTGCTAACGGAGCAGGATCCAGTGCTAACGGAGCAGGATCCAGTGCTAACGGAGCAGGATCCAGTGCTAACGGAGCAGGATCCAGTGCTAACGGAGCAGGATCCAATGCTAAGGTTGCAGGATCCAATGCTAAGTCTGCGGAGTTGGATTGCCGAGGGACTTGGATAGGTGGATCTTGACCCTTCCTAGATTGAGCAGGGAGATCTTGCTCCATGAAAGCTGGTTTAAGTCTCTCAACACTGACAGTTTCACGTTTACCATTGTAATCAATAGTAAAAAACTTGTCAGAGCGTTGAATGACTCGAAAAGGCCCCCTGTAAGGAGGTTGAAGGGGCCCCTTGACTGCATCAACCCTCAAAAAGACGTGGGATGAGGAATGCAACTCTGGGTGTACCTGTGTAGGGGTAGCTCGTTGCTTGCGAGTAGGGGTGGGATGTAATTCACGCATCAGTCTCTTCAGTCTGTGGGCGTAATTAGCTGGATCGCCAGCAGAGTCAGTCTGTGAAGGAGACACAAATTGGGCCGGTAGCATGACCGTAGTACCAAAAACGAGTTCTGCTGCGGAACATCCCAGATCAGACTTGATAGCTGTACGTATACCCAGCAATACCAAGGGAAGGACCTCAGTCCAACGGACTGTGTTATGCGCCTTGAGAGAGGCTTTGAGTTGCCTGTGAAAACGCTCAACAAGCCCATTGGCTGCTGGATGGTATGCTGTTGTGCGAATGCGTTTAGTGCCAAGAAGATTAGTGAGAGCAAGGAAAAGTGCTGACTCAAATTGTCTACCCCTGTCTGTAGTAAGAGTAGTTGGAGCACCAAACACCGCTACCCATCTGGCCACAAAAGTACGTGCTACAGTATCCGCAGTGATATCTGGGATAGGTATAGCTTCTGGCCATCTGGTGTAACGATCCACACAAGTAAGAAGGTACGTGTTACCCTCTGAAGTAGGAAGTGGGCCTACAAGATCGATGTGCACATGAGAGAAACGTGCATCAGGTGAGGTAAAAGTGCCAAGTGGAACTTTTGTGTGTTTATGCACCTTGCATCTCTGGCATTCAAGACATGTTCTGGCCCATTTCCTGATATCATGATTAATACCAGGCCAAACGAAACGTTCCGTGATGAGCTTTTGAGTGGCCCTGATCCCAGGATGGGATAGTCCGTGGAGGGCGTCAAAAATAGCTCGTCTGTGTTTGACTGGAACTAGGGGTCTAGCAACACCTGTCGAAACATCACATAGCATGGTAGTAAGAGAACCAGGAAGCGATATAGACTTGAGCTGAAGCGAGGAGTCCTGTACCTCACTATCATCCTCTTGATCTTTCGCAATGGCTGCAAAATCTATGACCGAGGATGAATCAACTCTGTCGATACACAGACGGGAGAGAGCGTCTGCTGCTGTGTTCTCCCTTCCTGCTATGTGGTGTATCTCAGATGTGTATTGGGATATGAAATCAAGCTGGCGGATTTCACGAGGTGAGTGTCGGTCAGGCTTTGAATTCAAAGCATGGGTGAGAGGTTTGTGATCCGTGTAGATGGTAAATGTGCGACCTTCAAGTAGATGTCGAAAGTGCTTTACACCGAGGTAGGCTGCTAACAGTTCCCGACCGAAAGTGCTGTACTTAGTCTCGGCAGGCTGTAGTCTCTTAGAAAAGAAAGCCAACGGTTGCCAAATACCATCTACCAGCTGTTGGATAGTTCCCCCAACTCCCACATCAGATGCATCAACCAACAGGCATAGAGGAACATCAATTCTAGGATGAACTAAAACTGCAGCGTTAGCTAACTGATCTTTAGCCTGATTGAAAGCAGAAAGTTCTTGTTCACCTAGGGTGATTGGTTGGTTCTTCTTCAATCTATTTTTCAACAGATCCGTGAGAGGCCGGAGTACTTCTGCACACCGCGGAATGAACCGTCTGTAGAAATTGATCAGCCCGAGGAACTCTCGTAGTTTGGTAAGTGATGTAGGTATCGGAAAATCACGGATGATCTTCACCTTGTCACTAAGTGGCTGTATTCCTTCCGAGTCAACTTTATGCCCTAGAAAGGACAGTAAAGGTACTCCGAACTGACACTTAGCGGGGTTGAGAATGATTCCATACTCTTGCAGGCGGTCAAAGAGTAAACGGAGATGTGTCTCGTGTTCGTCTTTGGTAGTACTAGCTACAAGAATATCGTCTAGATAAACATAGACGAAAGGAAGACCGCGAGTGACATCATCCATCAATCTTTGGAATGTCTGAGCTGCATTGCGAAGGCCAAACGGCATCCTAACAAACTCGAATAATCCAAAAGGGGTGGTTATAGCTGTCTTGTGGATATCGCTAGGCTCGACTGGGATCTGATGATATGCCCTGATGAGATCAATCTTGGAAAAGATTGTCTTGCCACTAAGTGACGCAGAGAAATCTTGCAAATGAGGAATAGGGTATCTATCAGGAATAGTACGAGCATTAAGCATGCGATAATCTCCACAAGGTCGCCAGTCCCCTGGTGTCTTCTTCGGAACCATGTGCAAGGGACTTGACCAGTTGCTATCAGATTGTCTGATAATGCCGAGTTCAAGCATGTGTTCAAACTCTGCCTTGGCAATCTGCTGCCGATCTGGAGCAAGCCGACGAGGGCGAGCTGAAGCAGGTGGGCCTCGAGTTTGGATATGGTGGGTGGTTGTATGCTTGACTGCTGAGTGCTTGTATACTGGCCGGGTGATGTCAGGATACTCACGAAGAAGGGAGTGGAAACGCTCCGAAGTATCTTGCTTGACATACACCGGGCTAATGATGCCTGTGTATGTACCGACTCCCTGTACTGTAAGAGTGGTGGTGGTGTCTATCAGCCGTCGATGTTTGATGTCGACTAATAGTCCATAGTTATCAAGGAAATCGGCTCCCAAGATAGGTGTAGGTATGTCCGTGACAACAAAAATCCAACGAAAAACTCGCCGCAACCCAAGATCAAGAGTGAAAGATCTCTGGCCAAAAGTCTTAATGGGTGACTTGTTAACAGCTTGAAGTTGGATATTTGTTGCACTTACCATTGCCGATTTTCCTAACATGGATTGAGGGAAAATACTAACTTCGGCCCCAGTATCAACAAGAAAACGTGTGCCTGATTGTTTATCATGAACAAAGAAAAGGCGACTGGGTTGAATGGTGCCAAGTGAATTAGTCGCCGCTATTCCTTGGCGGGCCCGTTTCCCTGGACATATCCAGGGCGGCTTTGTCCTGCTGAGTATGAACAAGGACTTATGCACTTCTGGGCTCGTTTGCCATGCTTCCAGTGGTACCAACATTCGGCCCCAGCATGTTGTTGATGCCGACTCGGGCTACGGGAAGCTGATTGGCGAGGGCCGGAATTCTTCGGGCCTCGCTGTCGACTGCGACTTCTGCGGTCCTCCTGTATAGAACAAGTCAAGGCTTGCACCTGAGCAGCCAGTTGAGCAACCTGGGTAGAAAGTCGATGTACTTCACCAGAGTCATTGGGAGTAGCGCAAGCGTAAGTCTGCGCTGGTACCTCTTTAGGTAAGACATGTGAAATAGTAGGCGGACCAGCAACTTCAACAATTTTGTCGGCTAATGCCGCTAGCGCAACCAAGCTGACATCATCGCTTGTAGAAGCGAGAATCAACTGTACATTGGTTGGCAGGCGTTGCAAAAATAATTGCTTAAGTATACTAGTTTCCAAAGTATTAGAGCCTAATAATTGTTGCATTCTCCTAAGAAGTTGGGAGGGCGACCTATCGCCTAACTCTTCACTCGTCAGCAATTTGTTCAGACGCTTTTGCTCGGAGACAGAAGTTCGCTTGACTAGTGCTGCTTTGAGTATCTTGTACGGCTCTGTTTGGGGAGGGGCAATTAAAATATCGCGCACCTCTAGAGCTACCTCTGGTTGTAATGAGGCGACAACATAAGCGAACTTTGTAGACTCAACTGAGACACCTCTAGTTTGAAACTGAGCCTCAACCTGAGCAAACCAAATATCAGGATCATGTGCCCAAAATGGTGGAAGCTTTAAGCTAACATATGAGACTTGAGGGGATGGTTCAGAAACCTCACTAGGTGATACATTGCTATCGGTATCACGCATGATAATGACGATGACAAGGTAGATTAGATCAACAGAAGAAAAAAAAAATCTGGATCACGTCGGGGTCACCAGTTTAGGGAATTTAATCACCTAAATAAAAGAAATAGAAATAGATTTCTTTCCTACCTTGTCTCGTAGAAACACCTGTTGAGTACAGATACTTGGAACATATATTATATCACAAGTAGTAGTTCAAATATTGCACAGCACCCGTAGAAAGAATATGTAAGACCATGTACAAAGTAATGACGCTTCTTCGCGAATTAAGTAAAGAAGAAGAAACTTATAATCTCTATAAAGTAATAAGGCCTCAGAACCGAGTAGAGAAACAAGCGAAGAAATAGGACAAGAATTAAGATGAAGCTGAATTAGCTTTGCTGTAGATCGATTCAAGACTCTCTAGAATACATGTGCTCTATATGAACAGCTCAGGAGAAGTGATGAAAATAGGTGTGGCAAATAAAGCAAGCAAGTGTAATGTGCCTGTATAAGCTATACCACTAGGTGGTTGCACATCCCAACCCATAGGGTGTGGAATGTGCTTGCCAGAATAAGTATGTATGGCACTCTAGTAATGTAACAGGTGTCACTAAAGAAATGAGTGACAATGGAATAAAAGGCTAGACTTCAAGCCACACAATATAGACAAGACAATAATATACAAATGCAAAGTTCTCCAAAGGTCAAGTCACTACACCATGATTATAAATAAAAGTAATACAGAGAGTGCGAGCATACTGGAGGGAGGGCTAGAGAGAGAGAGAGAGAGAGAAAGAGAGAGAGATATGGAGAGAGAGAGAGAGAGAGAGAGAGAAAGAGTGTGAGAGAGCAGTGGCACAATACATAGGCCTACCATGGGGTCTGGAATCATTAAACTACACAAACTTGCATAAAATCACTACTCATCAATACACAATATATTATTATGTCCTTGCAGACTACTATACTACACTCTACACATTGAGATGCATTTCTAACGCACGCACCAGTAGGGTCTGAATCATACATCTACGCAGACTTGAATAAAGTACTTCTCAGCACACTACTAGTATGTTGTCAAACTGTCAGATTAGCGTCTGTGCTTGCAGACTACTATACCATTCTATACAAGTTGGCGACTTGAATAAAGTACTTCTCAGCACACTACTAGTATGTTGTCAAACTGTCAGATTAGCGTCTGTGCTTGCAGACTACTATACCATTCTATACAAGTTGCAATGTATTTCCATATGCACTACTGGGTCTGAATCATACAACTACACAGACTTGAATAAGCACATCGCGACACATACGCATATTGATTTGTCAAACTGGCAAATCAGAGTCTGTGTTTGAAGACTACTATGCCATCGTTTACTCGTAGAACGCGAATCGTGCACAGTAGATGCGAATACATGTACATTTCGTATGGGAAGTAGCAGAGAAATCACAAGTCCACGCGCATGCGCACATGGGGTATTTGCCCTCTCGAGTACGGAAAAAAAATTCGCGGCCGGGCGCGCGCATAGAGTACCGAAGCCGTGACGTCACTGCCCCCAGACGACCGCTTGACTGGCTGGCTCTACACAAAAGGTTGCTATGCGTGGCTGAACCACAGAACTCTTAAATACGTTCTGTGGGCTGAACCGGTACCGCCCGACATCGCGCGTGCGACTTTTTGCATTGACTTTGCATTAGCAAATATGGACGCCATTTCGATAACAGCCTTAGCATCTTTTTTTTCAGACGAGCCGAAATCACTGCAACGAGGGGAAAACCACTACAAATCAGACCATGTAGAGAAATTTGATTATTTTCCAGGTGAACTACGTGGAGTTGTTAGAGCCAGCATGAAAGACAAAAGTTACAACGTTGTGGTGAGTTTTGTAGTTCACGAAAAAATGTCATGTCTTCACATGCACAAACACAAATATGCGCGAGTGGGACTACTGTCTGTAGTCCCACTCGCGCATATTTGTGTTTGTGCACAGTAAATTCAACGACTGTCGGGGGTTTGAAATTGAACTAGGCTTTGCAAAGTTTGTGACATGAACTCCGTGATTTATTTCTCGGTTTGAATACTAACTCATTGAACATGATTATCATTTACTCCATCCATATGATCATATCCTTTAAAAAATGAAGGAAAATAGTCAAGGTCGAAAGCCAGTTGCCTTCACTTCAGATTCAGAATCAGAGCTAACGTAACTAAAGACAAATTACAGCCTCATACACGATGGCCAGCTCCAGTGTGCTTTACCCATTTTTGTTTTGTTTTCAGTGAAAACATATATTATGAATATGTTCTGTATTTTATTGTTTAAAAATTCTATATAATAATTACTTACATGGATGGATTACACAATGAATTAACATTATTTTTTAAATAACTTTATGACTTTAATTGGCATTTTCAGTGCTATTTTGTTATTATATTCTAATTGGTTTTCTCTTTTTTTATTTCTCAAATTAATTTGTAGGTACAGCTGGGTGAGAAGAGCATTACCTCGTCAAGGTGCGACTGTCCGCGTGGTCACTACAAGTGCAGCCACGCAGCAACCCTCATCATCTTTGGCATCCACAACATCAGCAGGACAGACGTTGAATGCCAGTGGCGTAAGAAGAAGGGACCAGCAACCGTTAAATCTGTTGATGAGATGTACCCGCCACCAAAGGACTATAACCCTCTTACGAGGAGTATTACCAATGATGACCGCAACTGGCTTCAAAATGAACTAAAGACTTGTGGCCAATTCACCGGGATGTACTGGCTTTTATCCCCAGAGCCTGACGTCCAGCCACTACCAGTCCCTTCAGTAGAAGAACTGATTCTTTCGCCAGCCTTCCTGAAAGCGAACCTGAATGTTGATTTTCTTCAACTATGTATACAGGGTGTCCCATGAACAATGCCTGACACACTTCTGATAGCACACAGATCAACTTATTAATACCATTGGTAAGAGCAACATTTCCTTAAGGCCCTGTCACATTAGGCTTTGGTGACTTGCGAGGAAAATTTTTTTGCTACCCAGGGGTCCCCGCAGATGGTCCCAGTGCGGGCCATCTGTAGGTACCCCTGGGTAGCAAAAAAATACCTTTAGTAACTTTAGTAACTGACATCAAAATCACAACATGTTCATAGTAGTTTTTGCTTTATAACACTTTGGCAAAACTTGGTGAGCTGTAAAAAAGACCAGGCTGAATGAAATCTTAAATGGATGGTCTGTGGGGAATTAGTCTATAGCAACTGATTTAACTGCTTGCAAATAGAAGTGTTTTGAAAGTTATTAATCATATGTTACTCTTTCAACCTGCAAATTGCTTATCTTATGGACCAAAAGTGACTGGCAGATTTTTTTAAATAGGATATGATGCATGAAGAAAAGATGGTAAAAAAGCTTTTGATAAACAAGCCAATAGATTATCAGATCAGTTTGCTATGTTACTTGTATTTTACTTTAATTTGTATAGGCATGAGAGAAGAAAGCCTCACTAGGTCCTATATATGTATTCCTCTATCATTTGATATATATTTGTTCTTTTGAAGGTTGTTTTTAGTATAGTTGGTTTACATAATTTCTTTCCTATGTTCCTTGACCAAAACCAGTACAAACTCTCAATGTGTGTTCCAATATCACACAACTTTGGCTACATTTGGCTCGTTGGTGGGCAGTTTTGAACGTACATTATCAATGCAAGTTTAGATGGCTAGTTTCCCTTTTAATATTTCAGTTGTGTTTTGTGTGAAAACCTATGTCAGAGCTGCCAACCAGTAAGATTTTTTCGTTTTTTGGTGTTTTTTGTTAAATCGTATAGAAAAATCATCTCTATATGTCTCTATTTCATAAAACTTACATAAGTATTGGTAATTGGATGAATGTGTATTTCAGGTAACTTCAACTTTCAAGTAATTTGTTTTCTCCCAATCATAGCAATGTGATCCAATGTCTTTAATCATGTTGTTAAAACCACTGTGTTTATACCTGTGTTTCAATGTTGTTGTTTTTTTTTCATCTGCAAGAGCAGTGCACATCAGTTTTGGGGACCAAAGAATACAATTTTCATTCCCAGAGGTTGGCAGATCTGTAAAAAGTTTGTAGTCCAAGGTACTTATATGGATATAAGAACAACCCATGTCTCTCTCTTAGCTATGTACTTGAAATGAATTGTCATGGACCTGCATTGTTCTTATATTCATACATGTATATTAAATTTAATATAATGTTGACAGAACAAATTTAAAGCAAAAAAGTATTTACTTTGTAAGCAGTTGCTAGCAAATCGCAAGCGACTCGCACTCGCACTGCGATACAACAATATTACATTTTGAAATAGTTGAGAAGAGGATCGGTTGAAAAATACAAATTTTTGAGGTGCTGAGTATGTACTAATTTGTGTTTTCAAAGGTTGGCAGCTATGCTATGTACATCATCTTCATCTTTTATTGGAAACATGTACATATTTTTCATTGAGGCAAGTGGGTATTTTGAGAACAAAAATAGACATTTGTATGCTGTTTAGGAAAATAATGTACATTATGCCATCTTCAATCATGAGAACTGATGGCCATATTAATTTGATATTCTTGGCCCGAACTCACAAAGGAGGCTTAAAGGAGAATAAAAGTTAGACAGTCACATGATTTCAGTGAATGGAGAAGAACAACAAGACTTAACAGTAAAAGTTTGAGCAAATTTGGATAATCCGTTTTCGAGTTATGTATTTTTGAAGTTTTAGAAAATCCTTATTATGGACTTCCTTAAGTTGGCAACTTCGCCAGAATTTGTGATGTCATTGTGCTCAACTCTCCATTGGTTATGTACAGAGAGTTTCACTTTTTTCTAATTTTCATCAAAAATAATATTTCCGCCAGTGTATTTTGTTTTTGTATGACATGGCTACATCAATTCTGCAGTATGTCTGAAAGAATCAATACAATTGCCCTTTTAATATTTTATAAAAATAAAATGTTGTGAAACTCTCTGTACATAACCAATGGAGAGTTGAGCACAATGACATCACAAATTCTAGCGGAATTGCCAACTTAAGGAAGTCCATAATAAGGATTTTTTAAAACTTCAAAAATCCATAACCCAAAAAAGGATTATCCAAATTTGCTCAAACTTTTACTGTTAAGTCTCATTGGTATTCTCCATTCACTGAAATCATGTAAATGTCTGACTTTCATTCTCCTTTAAACTCTGTGGGGGGTTAAATCATGGTCTATGTAGATTTTGTGTATAATTTGCGCTTAATTTAGCGTGTATGCTGAGAAAGGTCCAATATGAAGGCACGCTGTATGGCAAAGGGCGCTCAATTCATGCTTGTTGCTATGATTTTAAACCATAGCTTTAAACCATGGCAAAAATCATGAATTTCTAGTACTTTGCCAAAAGCGTGCATTTATACTGGATCTTTGTCAGCTAATCATACACAAAATCTGCATAAACCATGGTCTAAACTTAAACTTCCTTTGTGAATTCCGACCATTGAGTGTGTGACCCTCAAATCGAGCAGAATTGCATCAAAATATCATCAGGTTAGATTTAGTGTGCATTTTGTTTACATTTTCTATGTTACAATGGACATGTTTGAAATAGACCCCCCCCCCCCCCCCCCCCCCCGGCACAGTTTTAGCATTGTTATAGCACATCTGAAAGAGCACCTCAAAGTGGTCTTAGGGATCCCGTTAGAATTTGGTTTAGATGGTTGATTGGAAGGCTTCTCTTCTACCCAACCAGAAGAGCGACATGTTATGATCCTTGGACTGTGATTTGTATTTTTCTGCACTTCACACTATTTGCAATATGATATCTGATCATGCCAATCATTTATTTTTTTAGAAATGTGTTAAATTATGTTTTGTATGTGTTTAAATATGCCAATCACATACAAGTCATGTGTTGCAGTAGGTTCTATGCCTCCAGATTTTAAAGGTTTTCATTATTGGTTTGAGCCAAAATAATCTTTGTAAAGGAATGAAGAATGCAGGTGCCCTTTTCTTTAGGCATCTATACAGGGTGAGTCAGAAAAAAAAAGTCCACTTTCAAAAATCTATATAATCTCTAATGTATGTTATTCTTCAAAGACTGTGGTATGTCCTAAAAGAGTATCTTCCTCTTTTATTTGGTATAAATTTTATCAGGTTTATAGCATGAATGTCATGCTTGTCTATACAGGAGGCCCTTTTTTTTTTGAGAGAGAGAGGAAATAAAATTTCACCTGCGCCAGAAGTGGTGGCATGTCGATCATGAATTAGCAATAAATGATATACCTCGGTTAAACATGACTCTTTACGATTTCATATCATGGGGGGGGGGGGGGGCACCCCGTAGGCTATATAGTTTTTTGTTACATTTTATATCTTTGTTACTCACTGAAGTTTGCTTTTATTGTTTTCTTGTTGATTAAGCTCCTTGCAGATCAGTATTTACATGTTTGTAATTGGTAATGATAAATGAACCCTTTTAAAACTACAAAATGTTGCAGTTGTTTGTTAGGCCATATAGTTTTTGTTACATTTGATATATTTGCTACTTACTGAAGTTTGCTTTTATTGTTTTACTGTTGATTAAGCTCCTTGCAGATCAGTATTTACATGTTTGTAATTGGTAATGATAAATAAACCCTTGAAAAACTACAAAATGTTGCAGTTGTTTGTTTGACTGACTTGTGTATCTGTAAAATTAAAGCAGGTGCCTGCAGCAGTCACAAGATTTATTTTTTTAGTGTGTGTTTTGATGGTAACTTGTACATACACACTCTAGCATTAAGGTCTTACAGATTTTTCATGAACATGTTTGTAGGATTTCTATAGGATATAATTTAAATAATTTCATGAGAAATTTCATTTATTACACACAAATGTTATAAAACAGATTGGCTGTAAATTATGAATCATGCTATAAAATTACAGAATTTCTCGAGACTTCTGCAAGCACCCTGCCCTTTTTATTATTTTTTTCATTCCGTTATAATTTTTCTATTTTTTATTTTTGTTTATTTTTTATTCATTTTTTTTTTACATGCCGATTTTCTGTTTCAAAACAGATGGACTGTAGATTTTGAAGAGAAATATGTAGTCAAATTAAAGCACTCCTGTAAACCTTGATTCAGGCACTCCTCTGTCTTTATTTTAAAGATAAATTTCATGTATCACAGATGGCTTGTTATTAAAAAGATGAGCTGTAAATTTTGATAGTAGATCTGCTGCAAAATTACAGGAGTTCCTTGTAGTTCGGCAAGTTATCTTTCTGTTTTTTTAAGAATAAATTTCATTTATCATATGCAGATTTGCGGCTAAAAAACAGATGAATTGTAAATTGTGAAAAGAAAAATGTGGCAAAGCTAAAGGATTCCTGTAAACCCTGAATCAGACACTTTTCTGTCTTTTTTTTTTACAAAAATGAAATGTTATAATCACTTACAGATTGTATGTTATTAAACAGATCAGCTTTAAATTATGGTTACAAATATGGTGTAAAAAAAACTGGAGTTCTCTAGAGTTCTGGAAAAATATATATATAAAAAACAGAAAATTTGTATTTATCACCTCCATATTTGCTGTTAAAAAACTGATGACTTGTGAATTGTGATAACAAAGTTCTGTAAAATTACAGGAGTTCTCGAGACTCTGCTGCAGGCACTTTTCTGTATTTTTATGGAGAATTTTTTTAACAGTGAAGGCAGTGCATTAGAAGGACGTCGATCGTAGCAATCCACGTTGACGTTGTGCAAATCTAAAAGTCCCTATTTTCTCTCTCTCTCTAAGTGCCATATCGTTTGGCTTTGGCGATCATGCTGTTCCACAACCCTCGGCTCCTAGCCTTCTGTATTAGTACCACTCCCAGTTCTTTCACTCCTCTCTCTTCCAACAATTTCTGCAGACTGTCCATCCAAAGTATCCTCCTTCTTCCCCTACTCCTTCTTCCCACAATTTTCCCTGTCAAAGCAAGGTTCTCTAGGCCTTCTTTACGTGTAATGTGACCCATGAACTTCAACTGCCTAATCAACATCTCACGTATCATTTTCCTTTGCACTCCAGCTCGTGTAAGAACTTCCTCATTACTAACTTTGTCAGTCCAGGGGATTTTCATCATTCTTCTTAGAAACCACATTTCGCAACTTTCCAAACGCTTTTTAGTATCATAGGCTAAAGTCCATGTTTCACTACCATACATAAGTACTGGGTAGATGTAACAATTCAATATCCTTATTCTGGTCCTCATACACATTGTTCGATTTGTCAGAATTTTGCCTAACTTTGAAAATGCAGATTTAGCGAGAGCTATCCTTCTCTTGATCTCTGTCTCGCATCTGGCATCCTCGGTAATCATGCTGCCGAGGTAGTTAAATGAAGAGACTTGTTTAATAGTCTGTTCTTTCAGTTTCAAGTTACATTTTGGACTGCTCTTCTTGGATACCACCAGGCACTTTGTCTTGGTATAGTTGATCCCTAGTCCCATTCTCTCACTTTCTTTTACAACTACATTCAGGAGTCTTTGGAGATCTTTCTCTGATTCAGAAAATAAAACAGTGTCATCAGCATATCTAATATTTGTGATTGAATGACCACCCACTTGTATCCCATTTTCATCTTCCAATTCTCTTAGAATGATTTCACTATATTTTCAGTGATTTAATAATACGGGTGTGCATCCATGATGGGCTGTATAGAGTACCGAAGCTGTGACGTCATACAAATCTTTTTTTAGAATTTATCCAAAAAAAACTTATTTTCCGAAAGAGCATCAAAAATAAGGTCCAAATGTCGAAAACGAATTAAATATGTTAACTATTGGCTGGGATATGACCATCTGAATAAATATATTTCCTATAGGAACTCAGTGTTATATGCTCTGGCTCCTAAAAGTTAGATTTTTGATGACGTCACACTTCACCACTCTATAGACCCACACTACGCCATCGACCGCCGCCCCCCCCCCCCCCCCCCCCGCCCCCGAAAAAAATTACGAAATGCGATAAAACAACTAGGTAAAAGGTTGTCTGCGCAAGTTTTGCCAAGGGGATTAGAACTCCCTGCAAGGTCACTGACAGGTGGTTATCTCATCAAATCAGCTCTCAATCAACATAAAGAAAAAGAGGATCACGGGGACCTACAGGCACCAATTAGGCATTGTTTGCTATATAGAGGGCGCAAGTAGCTATAAGTAGTGCAGTGGGGCTTTAAGATCTACTTCGTTAATCATTCCCCAATTCAAATTAAAACCAATAAAAAAACAGAACAAAAGAAACAAAAATCCTTCTCCACCACTTTAACACACTTTTGGAACGTAAGTGCCAATATCATATTGGATTGGATTGTTAAAAGCTAAATTATAATATTATACCTGGGGGTGTTTCACAAAGATTATAAGTTGATCTTAACTCTAAGTTAGACTTACAAAATTACGGAGAGGCATTTGTAGCCTTAAAATAAAATATATTTAAAAGCAAAAATTCACGTATTTTAGACTTTTCATAAATTCAACATCAAGAACATGAAATCTCCTATGATAATTGAAAATAAGAATGATTTGAATCAATTTTTATGCCTTTTAAAATAGTTGTATAACATATTTTCAAAGGTGCTAACGGCTTTCCATAATGTTTACGTCCAACTTAGAGATACACTGTAAGTGCGACTTAGGATCTTTGTGAAACACCCCCCTGAATAAACAAATAAACAGAAACGTACTGACCTCTCGTCGTTTCTCCCATCGAGAGGGTTGAACCCCGAGACCGTGGGCATCCCGATGTGATCCATGATCACCATAATAAACAAACAAACGAACAAACAAACAAACAAACAGAAACGTACTGACCTCTCATCGTTTCTCCCATCGAGGGGGGTTGAACCCCGAGACCGTGGGCATCCCGATGTGATCCATGATCACCATAATAAACAAACAAACAAACAAACAAACAAACAAACAAATAAACAGAAATGTACTGACCTCTCATCGTTTCTCCCATCGAGGGGGGTTGAACCCCGAGACCGTGGGCATCCCGATGTGATCCATGATGACCATAATAAACAAACAAACAAACAAACAAACAGAAATGTACTGACCTCTCATCGTTTCTCCCATCGAGGGGGGTTGAACCCCGAGACCGTGGGCATCCCGATGTGATCCATGATCACCATAATAAACAAACAAACAAACAAACAAACAAACAAACAAATAAACAAACAGAAACGTACTGACCTCTCATCGTTTCTCCCATCGAGGGGGGTTGAACCCCGAGACCGTGGGCATCCCGATGTGATCCATGATCACCATAATAAACAAACAAACAAACAAACAAACAAACAAACAAACAGAAATGTACTGACCTCTCATCGTTTCTCCCATCGAGGGGGGTTGAACCCCGAGACCGTGGGCATCCCGATGTGATCCATGATCACCATAATAAACAAACAAACAAACAAACAAACGAACAAACAAACAAACAAACAGAAACGTACTGACCTCTCATCGTTTCTCCCATCGAGGGGGGTTGAACCCCGAGACCGTGGGCATCCCGATGTGATCCATGATCACCATAATAAACAAATAAACAAACAAACAAACAAACAAACAAACAAATAAACAGAAACGTACTGACCTCTCATCGTTTCTCCCATCGAGGGGGGTTGAACCCCGAGACCGTGGGCATCCCGATGTGATCCATGATCACCATAATAAACAAACAAACAAACAAACAAACAGAAATGTACTGACCTCTCATCGTTTCTCCCATCGAGGGGGGTTGAACCCCGAGACCGTGGGCATCCCGATGTGATCCATGATCACCATAATAAACAAACAAACAAACAAACAAACAAACAAACAGAAATGTACTGACCTCTCATCGTTTCTCCCATCGAGGGGGGTTGAACCCCGAGACCGTGGGCATCCCGATGTGATCCATGATCACCATAATAAACAAACAAACAAACAAACAAACGAACAACAAACAAACAAACAGAAACGTCCTGACCTCTCATCGTTTCTCCCATCGAGGGGGGTTGAACCCCGAGACCGTGGGCATCCCGATGTGATCCATGATCACCATAATAAACAAACAAACAAACAAACAAACAAACAAACAAATAAACAGAAACGTACTGACCTCTCATCGTTTCTCCCATCGAGGGGGGTGGAACCCCGAGACCGTGGGCATCCCGATGTGATCCATGATCACCATAATAAACAAATAAACAAACAAACAAACAAATAAACAGAAACGTACTGACCTCTCATCGTTTCTCCCATCGAGGGGGTTGAACCCAGAGACCGTGGGCATCCCGATGTGATCCATGATCACCATAATGAACAAACAAACAAACAAAAAAAAAAAAAAACATAAATGAACTGACCTCTCGTCGTTTCTCCCATCGAGGGGGTTGAACCCCGAGACCGTGGGCATCCCGATGTGATCCATGATCACCATAATGAACAAACAAACAAACAAAAAAAAAAAAAAAACATAAATGAACTGACCTCTCGTCGTTTCTCCCATCGAGGGGGTTGAACCCCGAGACCGTGGGCATCCCGATGTGATCCATGATCACCATGATGTCACCGACTTTGAAGGCGGGATTGAGAGCACCGCTTGAACTGGTCACGATCACCGTATCGACCCCCATCAACTTCATCACACGGGCGGGGGAGGCCACCTAGATCAATCAATCAATCAATCAATAAATAAATAAATGAGAAGAAACAAGTAGATAGATAGATAAATATACAATGAATAAGTACACGAGTAGGCCTAGATATCAAACAAGTGGAGCTAGAAACAATGTCCAAAGCTTTTTTAGACGCGCATAGAGAGCGTACACGTGACCAGGCATTTATTTTGCCTACCGCGTAATTTGGATAATGACTGGTCATTATCCAATGGTAATGGCCGGTCATTAGTAAAATCATTTTATAAAACAAATAAAACATAATCTTATAAAACAAATAAAACATAATCTTATAAAACAAATAATACACATCGTTTTGTTCGGGCATTAGTAAAATCACCCACATTCGGTACCTTCAAAACAGTCCAAACACCCTCGGCTATCGCATCGGGTGTGTTGACTGTTCCAAATGGTACCTTGTGTGGGTTATTCTTACTAATGCCCTCACTGCTGTGCATTATTTGTATAACATGCGGTATACAATAAACGAAATATTCTTCTTCTTATTATTAGGTTAGTAAATGTACAAATAAATAAATAAATACTATTAAATAGGTAAATAAATGAATAGATATAGTATATAAATAGTAATAAATGAAAATAACTATGAGCCTACTTCGCTGCCAAAATTCGAAACGTCATATTAGTTGCAGCACAATATAAATAAGATTATCAGACCCCCACCTCATACAGGAGGTCCGATAATCTTACTAGTGTTTGTTTTGTTTCACCTTACTGCTAAGAAAGCATGTGTATGCTTGTAAGTAAACAAACAGGGGACCGACGGCTTTAAGCCCTCTCCGAGGGACTTGATAATGAGGATTAATGCTCTTACCAATGGGGCACCATAGAATTGGTTTCGGAACCCGGGACCTCGCGGTTTCGAGACCACTGCTCTATCACTGAGCCATGGCGCCTCACACTATTATCGTTTGACTTCTTCTCGAAATCATAATTAGTGATTCTACTTCTGATAATTATGCTATTTCGATAATTTCACGGCAATGATAGAAGCTGATTATTAGTTCTAAACGTCCCTCTCTTACCTTCCACGGTTGGTAACCCCTCGTATAAATGGAATCTCCCTTGCATCATCACCACCTTCTTGCCCTTCAGAGTTCCGAAACAAAATTGACCGGTATGACCCTTCAACTTCGAGAGTTCAAAGTTCAGAGTTCGAAAAAGCGGAAGAGAATGAAAAAATAAGGAAATGAGACAGAATGAATGAGCGAAGAATACAACAAATGAAAGAACGACGGTACAGAGAATGGAAGAAAAAAACAAAAGAAAGAATGATAATTAGAATTGCAAAAAGAATTGTATTATATCTATAAACAAATATATATATATGATGATTTAATTTTAGGAATACTTAATCGGGACGATATTTAGAAGCGACGGAGAGTTGGTAAACATGAATTCAGCTCTTGATTTGATTAGTAATGAACAAATCAGGGGAAATGATGGAGTGACAATGTGTCATCCATTAGTGCTATACAAAAGCCCTATATTTTCATTGTTATCATTAAGAGAGAAGGTTGAGTTCCGGGGAGAAGTGAAAATAAATTTTAAGCGTTTTCATTGTTATTATGCGAGTGTATAAGAACATCAGAGAAAAAAATGTTCCCTGAAATGCATGACTCTTCAAATGCCTTCATATTTTAAATAAGACAAGTAACAGCTTAAAAATGAGGCCCGATTTTATGCCACATGTTTGTGTAGTCCCGTATTCATCTTTCTGTGTACAGTGCAGGCGCGTACGCAGGGGGGGGGGGGGGGTGTGGGTGGGGGTGGAGTTAACCCCCCCCCCTTGAGTTTATGCCAATGGCTGACCTAAAAAGGGTGACCTTATGCTAGGAGTCCACTGGGCCAGCGCCAGTTGGTGCCAGTTTGCGCCAAAGGCAATTTACTGTGGCGCTTAGTGTCGCCAATAAGGTGCCTAGTGACGTGTAGTGGCTCAAACTTCCTCCCAACTGGCTCGTGGTGGCCCGTAACGGCACCAAATTTGAATGTGGCGGCTAAGAAAAATTTAAAAATGTTTGAAATTTTCGTCGCGCCACTTGCATAGAGCAATCAGCGCCAAGTGTCCGCCAAGTGTCCACCAAATGGCGCGAACGTATCGCCCTTTGGCGCAAACAATCCGCCTATTGGAATCCACTGGAATGTAATGGCGCGCGCCAAGTTGCGCCAATGAGATTTCGCGCCACATGGCCAAAATAGGCAGTGGCCACCTCAGCATCTCTCATCATCTTCTGATGGAGCAGCATCATCACTCCAACATTATCAAAAGCCTCAGACATATCAAAACTGTAAATATTTAGTAGAGATGTTGTTCATACAGCAGCTGAGGAGGGTCTGAACCAGGTAGCCGATGGCCGGTATTTATATAGTCGGCAAGTAGCGCCAAGCCGGGCGGCAAGTTCAAACCAATTTGGCGACCTTTGGCACAAACTAATCACCAAGTGGCGCAAAGTAGCCGTCTATTGGCGCGAATGGCGCCAACAGAGGTGAATTTTTGAATCAAATGGCCGTGTAATGGCGCGAACTGGCGCAAACTGGCGCAACATTTTGGAGCAAGCCGGGTGGCATTTGGCGGCACGCCATATGGCACCCAGTTTATTCCACTTGGCGACACACATGCCGAGCGGACATTAATTCGGCGCCACAGCGAGCCACTACGCGCCAATCACATAATCTTTGGCGCGAACTGGCACCAACTGGCGCTGGCCCAGTGGACTCCTAGCTTACCCCCCACCCCCCCCCCCCCCCCCCAACGGAACAAATTTCAATATTCGAGACCAAAAAAAAAAATTAAAAATGTCCTCTTACATCATCAACATCATCCTCATCATCATCATCATCGTCACCATCATGATCTTCATCATCATCATCAACATCATCATCATCGCCATCATCATCATCATCATCAACAACATCATCAACAACATCAACATCATCCTCCTCATCATCATCATCATCATCATTATCCTCATCATCATCATCACCACCATCATCATCATCAATATCACCACCATCATCATCAACATCATCATCATCATCATCATCATCTTCATCATCATCAACATCACCATCACCATCATCACCATCATCATCACCTTCATCACTATCATCATTATCATCATCGTCACCACCATCTTCTTCATCATCATCATCAACATCATCGTCACCTTCATCACCACCACCATCATCATCATCGCCATCATCATCATCATCAACTTCACCTTCATCACCATCATCATCATCATCCACATTTATCATCATCATCATCATCATTATGTCTCACCTGTGCAGACTGGGAACTTGGGCACCTTCTCATACGGGACGTTGTAGCGCTCCTCTAGCTTGTTCGCAAGGTTCATCAGCCCTGATCCACAGATGATACCAATGCTAGGACGATGCGGTTGCCTTGACAACAAGCATTCAACCATCTCCTCGTAGTCTTCATAAGTGTACCTGCCCCCAACCCAATAAAAAAAACTTAAATAAAGATTATTTTGGATAAATTATTTTGGTTATCTTAGCTTTATCGATCTTGTGACAGATAAGCTCTGTGCTGAACAAGGTTGGTTATAAACCTACTTTTACGTCGGCCCCCACTACTACTACTACTACTACTACTACTACTGCTCCTACTACTACTAGAAGTAGTAGTAATAATAATAATAATAAAAATAATACTACTAATATTACTGCTAATAATACTACTACTACTATGTGAATAACCACTACTAGTAATACTACTACTACTACATGTACTACTACTACTACAACTACTAGTACTACTACTACTACCCACCCATACTACTACTTCTACTCTATTATTATTACTACTACTACTACTACTTACTACTACTACTACTAATAGTAGTACAAGTGAAATAAACTTTTCCTTCTATTTATTAATACGGGACTAGCTCTCTAGCCTGGAAACGTAGCAAACAAATCATTGGCGAAACTCTAGATTCAGGCAGTTAACCGCACCCCCTTTATATTATTATGCGGTGTATGAAGGGGTTTTTTCTTTCTTTTCTTCTTCTTCTGTTCGCTTAACGGGGAGTTCACTCATCTTTTTTCAATTCAATTACAAAAATATACAATGTACAATGCAGTCGTCTAAGGAGCAATAATGCAATGTTTAAATAACATGTGCATACAAACTAGAATGATCACAATAAATAAAGTTATCAATGTTCATACCTCAAGCTATATACATATTTGCTAAATAATAGTAGATAAATGAATAACTGTAAAAGTAACTTGAAATGTTGAACCAATTATTGCAAGTAATCATAATCTAAACAGAGAAGAAATTATTATATTGCAATTGTCAAAATGAGATCCATAAACTGAAAAAGTATACATGCAGGCTCGTCTGTTATGGGACAGATAGAAAATTGGTCAAATTATATTGAATGGTATTATAACATGTATAACGCCTATTAAGAGCATACACATCTTCTTTTCTCCAACCCCCCTCCTCTCTCTCTCTTTCGCTCTATCTCCCCCCACCTCCCCCTCTCTCTCTCTCTCTCTCTTTCTCGTCTTTCTTCTCCTCCCCCTCTCTTCTCACCCTCTCCTCCCCCCTCTCCCCCCTCCCCTCTCTCTCTCTCTCTCCCCCTCTCTCTCTCTCTCTCTCTCTCTCTGTATCTCTCTGCCATTCGATTGGGGGCACGCGTATCCCCTGATTCCCTTATAGCTAGTACGCCACTTTATAGTGACACCAACACTCGGTAACTTGATTCATAATTATATCCGTAACGAAACTAAATACCGAACAAATATAGCAATTTTTCTTACGGGGTTTCAACGTTGTTATTCGACATGTTCAACTCCAAAGGCAAGCTCCAGTGTGTGATGACCTCTATGACCTCTAGCTCTTCCCAGGGCACAATTAACACCACAAAAAATGATATTCATAAAATCTTGCTCGAAGAATTACAAACCATGTAAGCCTCTCAGCTCGGGTAACCTGCTAGCTAATGCTACGAAGGAACAGTCTCACATAGCTGCAGTTATAAGGATATTTTGAGATGCAGGCGATCCAATAAAATTATGCCAATCGAGATCGAGTTTGATCACTACACTAGTCTTGCTGCTTGAGTTGGAGCTTGTGCAATATACCACAGCCAGCTCAGGTGCCACAGCAAAGATTTAACAGATTTTCGACACTTGTACAAGTTGTAGTTCAATAGCTGTCCTGTATAAGCTGCTGCCTCCAGCTTGATATGTTGTATGTGATATAGAATGTTTCAGTCTCTCATGGCACGTACTAAAACGGATATAAAAACTACATTCGGCTGGTAGGCCCACGTTTGTTTAGTTAACGAATTTAAACATTGATTTCCGTAGTAGCTCGTTTGCAAATATTACAGCGTTTTCAGCAGGTAGAGTTATATCGTCATATATCGGAGGGTTTAAAGTTCAGGACGCTTTTGACATCCCTGTTGACAGTAAGATTATAGTCTGTTCTTGCAGACGGTTTATAGAGGTATAGTTTTTTTTTTTAGACACATCCTTATTTACTGGAATGACAATAATAGGGAAAAGAGTGAGAGAGAGAGAGAGAGAGGTGGGAAGAGTGAAAGCTATAGAGAGAGAGATAGGGAGAGGAGAGGGAGAGGAGGAGAGCAATCGCATTTTCTTCGTAATATATTCTTCTTTCGTTTCTACATTGTATTGATTTATTTTATTTTCAACCATAACTCATAAAAGTTCTAGGACACCTACCCCCTGGACATCCAAACTACGTGGAAAATAAATGTTCATCCAAGAAGAATTTCATCTTTTATTTGTACCGTGTTTCTGTTGTTAACTTGTTGTTTGTCTGTTTTTGTGTGTGTTGTTTGTGTTTGCCTCTATCCCCCTTTAAAAAAAGAATTCTTTGGAATCAATGTGTGTTTCATAGAGGTGTTGTGGTCTAGTGGTTATGTCTCAGGACTGTGGATCACATGGTTCGCGTTTCGAGTCCCATTGCGGTACCAATGTTCTTTGGCAAGTCATTAATCTACACATGCCACTCTCCACCCTGGTGTAATGGGGATACAGTAGGATACTAAAGTTAATGCGAGGAGGATTGGCATGTATGGGCCTATAAGATGGCGCCTATTAAATCACAATACTCCCCAGTGAGGGGAGTGTGAGCACTATCATTGAGGGACTAACAATTAAATCCAATGACCGGGGTGATGAACTCTGTCAGTGTCAAGTCACCTGTACAAATGCGACTATGTTTATTCATAATTATACGCATTGACGGATGATACCAAAATCCGCAACAAATACATGTAACATTTCTTAGACGAAACAAAGACGAAATGTTTTGTTTTAAGTGGCAGTTCTGATTCTTCTTACAATTTGAATCGGTGCTCCATAATAGCCAAAATATCAAGTTTTCAATAATTATTTTATAATAACTATAGAACCAGTATTCTTTTTCTTTATAAAGATAAAAGCTAACCTTGAGCTCTGGTATGGGAATTGTATGTCGAGAGAACATGGCTATAATTCATTTTGGATAGTGTATCCTGCAGTAGATTGATTGTTTGAACCAGTAAATAATAAAAACAAACTCACAAAAAACTTGCTGGAAATCATCTTCAATAAAAACCACAACTCTCGTTTGCGCATAGTGACCTGTGTAAAGCACATGGTGTCGGGCCTATACCTTGAATTCCTTATCTTTCTATATATGCTCATTACTCACTCCCTACACACTTTCTACCAAAATCGCTCGGCACATGTCATTTATTTGTAATCTTGAACATTCAGTGTAAGTTTGTTGGATTCTGTGTGAATTTATATTTCACCTCTTCCAGAACTCAACCTTCTTTGGTCATGCGATTGCACTGTGAAAGAAACATCGTGAAAGCGATCAGAAAAGTTTGATCATCTAGCATATAAGTACTGGAGTGTACTGCAAGGTTCTGGAATCATCAAAATGATAAGAAAGTTGGCCCAGTCTTGGTAAAGTTACAACAAGCACTGTACACAGAAAGATTATATTATACGGGACTACACGAACATGTGGCATAAAAATCCCTCCCGATTTTTATGATGTTACATGCCATATTTAGAATATTAATGCATTTGAAGAGCCATGCTTTTCAGGGAACATTTTTTTTTTGTATCTGATGTTCTTCCACACTCGCATAACTTACATGTACAATGATTACGCTTACAAATTATGTTTCACCTCTTCCGAGAACTCAACCTTCTCTCTATCTTTTTACCAATAGATTGCCAGATAAAGTTTATTTGAGGTCAGTTTTACAATCCATTGATTCATGTTTCTGTATGGAAGGCCTGTCTAAGTTCAGACGAAATATTTAGTTACAGAACTAAGATGATTTATGGGACAAAATGTCTAAAGAAAAACACGAGATGGGTGAGCTAACTTAAGCATGAATGTCAGAATCTTTGGCAATAAAAACAATTTCAAATTGTATAGTTAATGTCTTCCCATCCAGTCATAAATCAGAGAACGACTTTGGGGTTTAAACCCGACTTAAACCCGACTTAAAGTTAGGCGGCCTTCCAGAATACGGGCCTAAGTTTAATGTAAATGTGAATGAGTCTTTGTAATTTGAATAACAATGACATCGTCACATGGCATTTAAAAGCACAACGTGGCGGAAAGTTATTCCAACCATGATCGAG
>JAVYIG010014086.1:0-43504 GCA_035222895.1 Strongylocentrotus droebachiensis
ATATTTTCAGTTGTTGAGGCTAAAAACAAGTAAAATTATTAAAAAATAGAAAATTAAAATCATATTTCCAGTTTTTTACATATTTACCGGACGCCCATCTTATTTGCCGGATGGTATTTACCGGTATTTTACCGTCGGTAATTACCGCCACCGGTATTTACCGCCCCAACCCTGTAATATTTATCTATATTACTTCAAACATTTACGTAATTCATCTTATCCCTGACATATAGGCCTATTGCTCTTTTTTGTCATTTGTCTTCCGTCTTATTTTCGCTCCTCTCATTTTCCACTATTTTTTTTCTCTTCTACTATTTTTGGAAGATAATCTTCATGCTCAATAGACTGTTCTTGAATATACAAGGGGAATCTCAAATTTACAAGCTTAGCTTTTTACTAGATTACCCTATATTTCGCGGCAAGTAAATTTGTCCAATTTCCGTTTAAATACCATGTAATTGTAGTTAAAATTTACAAGCATAGTTTTTTTTAAAAACTAAATTACCCAACATTTCACGACAAACTAAATTTGTATGATTACAGTTTAAATACCATGCAATTTTATTTACATCTTCGTATGTTATTTCGACTGTATTATTACTTTCACGGCCTGATATTACTGTTTGTATTTTAACACCTATTGAAAGAAAAATTCCTTTCAATGCTATTGCTTATTGCTTATGACTTATGTAAGGAATTTTTGTGAAAGATGAAGTATGAAATAAAAAAATAAAAATAAAGATAAACTAAACAAATTTTGAAGCCTGAAACATTAAACACACCTTTCATAGCATCGTTTCTTTTACTAAAATTATAATGGTTTATTTTTTTGAATAACTATCAAATGAAAATATTTTTTGGGAACCCATCTCAGAAAGGGGAACCTTATTTACAAGCATAATGCTTCTAAGGTTTCCTCTACATTACTGTAGATTAAGTTAGCATCCTTTGTATTTAAAGACTGGCATGAAATCGTTTTTATAGTTTTTAATATTACCTATCTATCGAATATATTCATGTGTTTTGTTACGTTGTATATACGTTACTTAGTAAATTCTTTTCATATGCAGTTAATGTGGAAATAAAACCTAAATACAAAAAAATAAAAATTATTCACGGTCAATACCCACAATAATATAATTAAGTAATTCTCCCGATTAATGCGTTATTATTGGTATGTATTAATTGTCACCGCATAGTAATCAAGCTGGGTTGTGGCAACTTCCAAACTGCTTAAATAATCAGACGGATTTGTTTTGTTCAGAAATGGTTAAAGTGCTAATCGACGTGTTTAAACCAAACAAAATATAGTTTGGGGGTATTCTTTATAGTTTATACTTCTTTGATTTTTACATACTGTGCATTCTATAATTATATTTATCAGGACTCACATTTGATATATATGTTCCTAAACATAAATGTTGACTTGGATTACATAATCTAATTCTATCGTTTAACTTCTAATTCTACTAGATAATTATTAACTAAAAATACACCTTTACATAATTCAACGCCTTTCATGTTAATTTTGATATGCATAATCTATGTCTATCTTCAAAACTTATTTTTTATATTTCATCGTTCAAAGCAATCAACTTGAATTCCACTGCGTAGTAGTCGTAGGAGCAGCTGTATTTTATACTAATGCTACCTATAACAAGAATAATAATTGATTATTTATTCATTCTGGTCCACTAATGTGGTAATAAATCTTTCCATCACCAATAACAGACAATAACACTACGAATCAATACAGACGAAAAGTACAGTAGAACATTGTATATTGTCCTACTGATATATCAAAACACAATTAACAAGATGGAATATGCCTTCGTACTTTATGGCATACGTGTATATACATGACTTAATACATTTTCCTCTCTTTGCAACTGCATCATACATTTTCATGTCATGTTAACGATTGAACAATATAATTACAAACCTCTTCTTACGTTTGCAGGCAGAGGAAACTTATAGGCCTCCCAAGAAACAATAGGTTTATTCATTAGTCATTTAGTCAGTTATATCATTTTGAATTCAGGGTTAGTGTTAGTGTTAGGGTTAGGGTTAGCGTTAGGGTCAGGGTTATATACCAGATGTATGGTGTCCTGTTAATGTAACATTTAGGGTTATATATAGATTTCCTATTAATGCAACATGTAATGTTGGGGCCTCTTTACTATTTTGTGCATTGTGTCGATGTCATGTTATGTTTTTCCAATTTCTCACCGATTTTGAATGTAATTATATCCTATTTCAATGTCATGCTTTTGATGTCTTTTTATACATGATTTTGATGTAAACGCAATTATGTAAAATACCACAATGAATTTCCATGTCATTATTGGACGAAATAGAATTGAATTGATTTGAATTCGAGAATGTAATATCTTTTATCTTTATCTAGGAATAAATCATTTTTCAAAATCACTCCATAAATTGGGGTAAGAAAAATGATTCCACCTTTATGACCATCAGTGTACTTCTTTGATGTTTACATATTGTGCATTCTATATATTTTTCAGGACTCACATTCAATATGTGCCTACACATCTCCTGCTCATATGGTAATATATACATGTTAACCTGGATTGCATTATCTAAATCTATTAACTAACTTCCAATTCTACTATCTAATTATTAACAAAACATCCACCTCTGCAAAATACAATGCTTTCACGTTAATTTCGTTATGCATAGTCTATGTCTATATTCAAACTTTGTTTCATATTTTATCGTTCAAATCCTAGCACATTATCGTTGACCTATTAATCAACTTGAATTCCACTGCTTAGTAATCGTAATAGTAGAAGTATTAATACTAATACTAATACTATTAATGACAATAATAATAATAATTGATTATTTATTCATTATTGGCAACTAATGTGGTAATAAATCTTTCCACCACCAATTTAAGACAACACTAATTATCAATACAGACGAAAAGTACAGTAGAACATTGTATATTTTCCCACTGATATATCAAAACACAATTAACAAGATGGAATATGCCTTCGTACTTTATGGCATACGTGTATACATGAATTAATAATTTTTCCTTAATATTTGCAACTGCATGATACATTTTCATGTCCTGTTAACGACTGAACAATATATTTACTATAACCTCTCCTTACGTTTACAGGCAGAGGAAACTTATAGGCCTCCCAAGAAACAATAATATTCATTAGTTTAATTAGTGTTATTGTTACGGTTAGGGCTAGGGTAAGAGTCAGGGTAATTTACCAGTTGTATGGTGTCCTGTTAATGTAACATTTAGGGTTATATCCTATTAATTCAACATGTAATGTTGGGGCCTCTTTACTTTTTTTGTGCATTGTGTCGATGTCATGTTATGTTTTTCCAATTTCTCACCGATTTTAAATGTAATTATTTCCCATTTCAATGTCATGCTTTTGATGTCTTTTTATACACAATTTTTATGTAAATGCAATATGTAAAATACCACAATGAGTTTCCATGTCATTATCGGACGAAATAGAATTGAATTGAATTGAATTGAATATATATCCATTTAAGGAAACTAATCCCATACCCTAAATTTCATGTATTGGTGGGACCTAAGGTCCGCATCTATTGATTTGATTTGATTTATTTACCAACAACAGAAATACATTTCATACAATGATTTTACATATATACAAGAAGAGAAACTATTGGTTGGTAAAAGGGGGACAGATAATAGCATATTTCTGCTAGTCGAGCCTAACCCTTACACAGCTAAACAAAGTATTTTGGTACAAATCAGTTTAGAAAACGTAACAAAACAAAAAATAATGAATTTACTATTACAATCGATACTTAAAAAAAACAAGAATACTTAACAATGTCTTACAATATACAAACTGATAATATAAATTGTGTACATATGCAAAATAATTTACCCAAATTTGTTAGACATGACTGTGTAAGTCATGGTATTACAAAAGGAAGTATTTCAACTGATCCCCGATACCAACAGATTTGGTAGTAACGCAAATAAATGTGGTAAATAAAAACAGAGGAGCACAGGACAAAGAAAAGAAGGCCATGATAGTTTGTTTTTTTATCTTTTCGTCATGGTATTCTAATGCTACATGATTGGAAACGCCCAAGTCCATCAGCATAGTTTTTCTTTCAGTCATTAAGATAAACTTTAATATCTCACAATTAGTTTTAAAGCCCCACTGTCCTACTTGTAGCTACTTGCTCCCTCTTTATAGAAAACTTCCCCAATCGGTGCCTGTTGGTCCCCCATGATCCCCTTTTTCTTATGTTAGGTGAGAACTGAGTTAATGAGATAGCCACCTGTCAGTGACCTTGCTGTGTGGTCTAATCCCTTCTGGCCCACTAGTATTGATGGTCTTTAAATCATGGTTTCATCTTCAAAGAATTAATAATTAATACATGGACTTACATATGTATTAAATTAAGACTGAACAAATTCTGTTTCTCATATATTAAAATCTTAATCAGCACATTAAGACTGTATTTAATGTTTCATTATAGTAATGTTTAAATGCCTGGCACGTTGACATAATCTCTTTTCATGGCGTCATTCAATTCTTCGTAGTTAGCTTCTTGATCAGGTTTCTTCAGATCCTGATATGTCTGAGGGTCAGTAAGATTGGCGTAGGTCTTAGCATCTGTACTGAGGTCCTGGTAGGTATGAGGGTCGGTGTTCATGTCTTGGTATGTATGGACGTCTGTCTTTGACTGATCAAAGACAGGGTTCTCATACTGCGGAGACGAATCGGACTCCTTCCCCTTAGACCTAGTAGAGGCTGATTCATCGCTGAAAGTTAATGATATCAAATTAAAGATACATTTCATTGATGAAAAGCATAATTGAAGGAAGGAAGTCCCAATAAATAGATATATAGAAATAAGCCAACAAGGCATGTGTGAGTTGGTATGGTACTGTTAAAATGCATGTCATTAACATAAAAATCTTTTCAAGAGAGTTGTCATAACATTTAAAAAGTGTTATGCTTTTGAATATCTATATTGGGTCCAAATAAATAGGTATATATTAACTTGTAAACATGACGATTGGTATGTGGGAATTGGTATGAAATGGTACTTCTAAAGTACATGTCAGTAACATCATAAGTCTTTCAAACTGGTTGCCCTAACATTTAGGAAACGTTTTGCTTTAGGATATTTACATTGAATAGCAATTTTAAAAAATGAAGAAAGTAATTAAATAACTTTATAACATTACACAAATACTTGAGCTTGTCTTATCATGCCCATACGGTATAAGCCCCATGCAATGGGGAAATACGATGAGAATGGACTGATGAGAGGGACAAGTTAGGTACAAGGTATCTCTCTAACCTTCTTCGCTTGTAAAAGATGATGATGAGCACTATAACGATAACAATCACAACAATAGCACCAACAGCGCTTCCTACGACAGTTGCTGTTGAACCTGAAGGACCTCCAGTTGAATTTGATTTTGGTGGAGAAGAGACACTAGGTGACGAGGATGGACTGGGAACTAGGATTGTATAGTGAAAAGGAAGAACATGAGTTAGAAATACCAAGGTAGCATCATAGTCGATAGGTAAATGACAAATGAATCCGGTACAGTCAAACCTGCTCTAGTGACCACCTGTCTACAAAGAACACATTTCTTGGCTCCATTAGGTGGTCTTTAGAGACAGGTTTCACTTTACTAGCATTATGATCATAATTGATTGTAATGAATAACGGCATGTGCACAGACAGGTCACAGTAGGCTGCTTACTAGCACAGCTAGAAATTGATAGATTCACATACGGAAAGCTGTGTGTGTATGTGTATGTGTGCGGGCGCGGCAGAGGGTGCATGTGTGTGTGGGTGTGTGATTATTATTCAATAAATGGAAAATATATTGATATTGTAATTTGAATTATCTACATTCTTCATTTTTCGAAAAATATTGTTTTGCGGTTCCTTTTTAAAATTGGTGGTTCATGATATTTCAAGCTTTCTAATGGACCGTCATTGAAACGCGTATTTTAGAATTAATTTATTTGAGATGCCAACCTTGTCTTGATGTAAAGGTCAATGCTGGTCCTTGTTCTCCTTCACCGTTGATACCATCTCGTATAGCTGCAACCTGAACAGAGTACGTCGGTCCTGCTTCAAGTCCCTTGACGTTATACATGACCATCTCAGTGGCATTCTCAGCAGACCTCTTCGATACGGAACGGTCCGTATTGGTCACCATGCTTGGAGCTTGTACGTCTTTAGCCAACACGACATTGCTACCTGATCGCACGTATATCTTGTATCCAACAATAGGTCCGTCCCCGGTATCAGAGCTAGGGTCCCATTGTCTCCAACCGATGGCTGCATGGTAGTATCCAAATTCAAGTAGTTCTGGTACACCATTATAACTTGGTAAAACTGCAATGTGTACAAATTAACACAGAGAAGGTGGGTAAAAAATAGTACTCATTTATTGTAACTCATTGGTTCCTTCCTCCCCTCTCCGCCCAGAAAATGAAAGGACAAAAACGAGCAGGTAAGGAAACCATTAATTGTACACAGAATGCTTGTACTCAGTATACCACCTGCAAATTATTGTATGATATGGATATGGGACATAATCTTTTGCAATTAATATGTGAAATATTTGAAATACTATAACCATATACGTGCATCCTGAAAAATGACCTGGCTCAAAACCCGTTTACATTTCTGGATAAATCATGAAAGTAGACCAATATAAAAAACTGAACGTAAAATAACATACAGAGCTGATCAGGTAGTGTTAATTATTATGCTTGAAAGGATTTTTGTCTGTTACATGTACTCGTTCTTAAAATGCATAGATCATTTTAAAACTTGTAGAGTACAACGTGAAAACTCGTGCAATAAAACTGCTATAGGGACTGCTTACCATAGAAATCTCTTGGAGGTAGCCTTACGAAAGCAAACTCGGAGGAACTCTCAGGTACCGCGACGAAACAGTAAATTGGTTCTTCTTGCCCCGTATACTCGTGGATAAATGAATTATTGAGGATTGTTCCTGATGTATCAGAGCTACTACGAGTTATCCAGGGTTCCGTAAAAGACCTTCCGGCAGCTGCCTTCACATAATCAGAGGGAAGATTTTGCCCCGATGACGCTGTGAAGGAACAGGAGAAGATCGCCACTCCTGGATTGGTCTTTTCCAAGCTTGTCACAAAACGATCTAAATTTGGTGAAAGAACACACCAGCATAATAAAACGTAGATGACAGTTCAACAGACAAGTGGAGACGAAGAGAGAAATAGTACAAGGGAATGACACTATTCAAAACACTTAAAAAAAAATAAACTTAAAGGCAGTATCCAAAGTATACAAATAATGAATGGTTATGAGTTCAATAGTGCGATATTTTCATAAGTTGAAAAATTAACATTCTATTCAACGAGGCGTCAGCCGAGTTGAATAGAATTAACGTTAATCTTTCAACGAATGAAAATATTTGCACTATTGAACGAATGAAAAACATTCATTATTTGTTTTATACCACATCAAAAAAGATCTAATAGAACGTTAATCAACAAATTATGCTTTACTCCTTAAATTTCTTAAAGTCGGAGTCAAGCCTTCTCAATAACATACATTCAGATTGCCTTCGCGTCAGATACACACAGGGATACGCGCACGGCAGAGAGGTACGCAGTCTGCATATAACCAAAAAGGCGCGGTCCTGCAATATAACATCTATTGAATATCATGTGACCAACAATCCTCCAATCAAATGACAAGGATCCACGTAGGTGTTGTATAATCCACTTTATAGCGATCATTCGGAAACTTCTTTCGGGCTTTAAAACATGTCTTTGCCATGAATATGTACATTAAATAGGTGATGATAATTATGAGGGCTGAACAGTGACGGTAAGCTCCAAGATAGATCTATATTCTTCTGTGCGTCACTGCTTGAATGATATAAGCAGCTTATAATTATTACTGAAAGTATTTTTGTTTAATGAAAACAGTTTTGATATGGAGAATCGAATTATGTTGCAGACATTTGGAAAGAGACACGTATTTCCTTCAACCTCAGTTACCTGTTTGGCATTGATCCCCCATCCATCTTGGATGACAGGTGAATGAAAAACAATCACCAGTCAGAAAGTTACAATCCTCAGCACCACCAGAACAATGACATGTCTTTGAACAAGAGCTGAAACATCCTGAAACTAAACAAAATATATAAAACAGCCCTAGGAAGACATTTCTGATCTTCTATTAAACTATAATTTAAATTGAAAGTTAAAAGGGTTATCGCATGATATTAAAGTGTCCTGTCATGAGAATAAACAGATACCGAATATTCAAGTATACTATCGCACATTTGAATAGGAAATCATAATATCAAACAGGTTAAACAATGGATATTAAGATCTTATAGTTATACGGGTATGTCACTTATTGTCACAATATGTACATAGATTTAAGAAGTGGATTTGCTAATTTGATTAAATTAATAAAATGTTATAGGGACCTTCACGCGAGCATTCGTTTCTAAACATCTGTTGTATTTCAATTCAAAATATCAATAAAAGTAATCTTACATGTCATACAGTTGGATGGAAACTCAACAGAATCAGTGACATATCCCAAGCCGCACTGCCCCTTAACCTCGACACAGTATCCAGAATCTTTAAGGCATGGTGTGCCATTCATGCAATTGCATTTCTGTGTACATGCTGAACCAGACCATCCTTGTGAGCAATCTCCAGGACATTGTCCAGTGACGTCATCACAATCTGCTCCATCAGTACAATGACATTCTTGAAGACAATCAGCTCCAAACATACCCTCTGCACATGCTTTGGGACGAAATAGAAGGGATATTACGAGATTTGTGGATCTGTTGAGATATCATTTAAGAAATTAGCTCCCCAGAACATTTTAATTCACATTCAAAAATTACCATTGATCGTAACTTTGCCATCAATGGTAACTACTATGGAAACCTTGATTTTGATTGGCAGTTGAGCCCTGTTACCATGGTAGTTGCCATTGATGGCAAAGTTACCATTAATGGTTAGTTTTATGCAACGGGGCTCAGGTCACACATAGGTGCCCGTTCTGAAATCATGATACTTGTTCATGCATATAGATAATAACCCTCTATTTATATATACATCTTAGACAAATTCTGGGTAAGGATTACAATTTGCACCATGAAAATAAAACATTAAGATTAAACTAAAATGTTTATATATGGTTTGCTGGTTTCTTCCCAATGTCAATCATGATAGCGGTCGTTTTACACTTACTTTCATTGCAGTAGATTCCTGTATATCCTGCTAAACAGTTGCATCCATAAGGATCAGGTAGACAGATCTGACTTCCAGCACACTGGTCCAGAGGATGACCGGGTCCACATTCAAATTCACAGTCCCAGCCAAACTTATGAATCCCACACGCTGCGAGACAATTTATATATTAGAGAAATTAATCTAGATATAACTCACATGTTCTAAAAAGGTCCTTTCTCCGCTTTGAGAAGAGAAGAGCATGTCACATTTAAACATATTAAAATCATTATAAACTGTTATGTCACAAGCAGCAATACAGTGTTTTCTTCTTGTTTTGATTGAGGAAAAGGTATGTTTGTTGTCATCATAATTATTATTGGCAAATATTTATTGAATTAAACTAATAGCTACTTATGGTTAGAAAACTGGTGAAAAATGTGCGTATTGAAATTACTAGTGTCTTATCATCTTTACTAGTTTACGATTTTTAAAAAAATCATGTTATTGTTGTTATTGGCATCATTATTGTTTTTATTATACTAAATGCCATTATTTTTAGTATTGTCATCATCATCATCATAATCATTAGTGTTCTACTTTTTCCTCTTTTCCTTGTGTTCTTATTTTCTTTTACTTTTCTTCTTATATTTGTTATACATTATTATCATTCGTTTCCTCCTTCTCCTCCTCCTCCTTCTTCTTCTTCTTCATCTTTTCCTTCTTATTCACGTAATTGTTGTTGTCGTTGTTATGATTTGGAATTACCATTATAAAACAATTAATATATCATTGTAAAGACCCATTTCAAGGCAAAGAATGTATTGGAAATAGAATTAACAAAGTTCCACATGGTAGTATCTTCTTTAGGGATATCTTAGTTTTACCTTGGAGGCAGTTCTTTCCAGCATGGCCAGGAGGACAGATGCATGTTCCTGAGAGTTCGTGGCAAACACCTCCATTATAACAACTATCACACAAACGATCGCATAATGGTGGATTCCATCTTCCATAAGGGCATTCTGTTAATAAAATGAAACATGGACAAATATAATGTACATCCCACACGTACGTTGATCCCGGAGATGGGTGTTATACCCCACCCCACACACGCACACATTTCTGAAGGGGGTGGCTGTACAATAATACCCCCATAGTAAGGAAATAAATCATATTTTTAAAAGTTTATACAAATTGATTTAGAAGTACTCAAATTAATTGGACATTATACAAACTTGTCATTTCCAGCTCAATTTTGAGTCATGAATGTGTTAGTGCGAGAAATCTCGGCGTCGGTTTACGATCACACCATCCCCGATCCATTCCACACACACACACACACACACACACACACACACGCACACACACACGCACACACACACACACACACACACACTTCTTGGAATGGAGTTAGGCCACTGATATCTCAAAACAGGTAGCTTAATAAAATGAAGTGACACAAAAAGACACTCCCGTAGCCTGTGATGCATAGTTCAAAATCATACCTTAATTGCAAAGACGTCGGTCCGAATACATCATTTTTGAAAAATCGTCACTTGATGATGAAAAAAGTGGCAGAACCTAATTGTTTAACGGTTCAAAAATCAAAACTTAATTGTAAAAAGTTAAAACCATCATTCATTAGGCCATGAAGCTGAGTGTCTGATGTAAATATTTGTAAGTCCCCGATTAGGCTTTATAGTGCAGAAACTGTCACTCGGTCATGAAATTTACAACTTTACATTCATCAAAATTATTTATGCTTTATATATATCTGGTCGGTTCCGATCTGTTTTTCTTGATTTTTGTTATTTTAATGAACATAGCTACAGAGCTGAAGAGTAACAAGTTCTAGTCTATTTATACCCTTGCGACCAATATGCAATTATATATTTCCGATGTGTAAGGAAGACAAAATTCGAACCCTTTACGATGAGTCTTATAAGGCTGAATTGATGTTGTTCCAACGTTCCATCCATGTACGTCACATACACACCGGCCTCCGAGACAGATGCAGATTGGATTGTGTGTGATAGACTGTCAGAACTCATTCCAATAAGTGAATTAGCCCAGTCTACATCAGTGAATTTCCGCCATCTTATCCCGTCTTCTCCCACCATCCCTGTCGTGCTCATCACACTGAGTGTGATATCATCTCCAATTTGTATTGTCTTTGTAAACCGACCATCACTGGGTTGCAATTGACCTATAAAGAATAGGAAAGAAAAATCAACAACACCTTACATTCGAATTTTATTTTTTTGCTGATTCAATTAAATTGCGTCATCACGTCTTCCCTTCTCTCTTTCTCTCGCTCCATGTATCCTCTTTTATTTTAACATTGTCATTAACTAAATATTCTTAGAATGAAACAGTAGTGGAAATAATGTTTCGAGCGTTAGCATTCATGGTTTTGAGGAATGTTTCGAGTTTCAACATAATCATGAAATTTGATTTTTAGAAAAATTTACATTGAGTTGAAATTGCTGCTGTGTCATAATTAAAATGTATACTAATAACGACTAAACTATCAATAACCTTACCAAATTAGTATGTGAAAAAAGATTTGTCTCAATTTGTGTCTTTAGAATGTTACATATTAAAACTTGCATATGAAAATGTTCAATAAAGGCCCTCATTCAACCAGTCGTCTTGCATTCTTCAGTTTCAAGAAGCACACACACTAATTTACTAAAGGTATGAATAACTTAGTTGTTAACTGTTTGTGTATATTTACGGGAAGAAAGAAGAATGCCAAGAGGAACAGATGAAATTCTACTGTCTGTCACTGTAGAACATTCGAAAAACCCAAAGCCCTCCATAGTAGCTGGAAGAGTCTGCCTTAATAATACAGATGATACAACATTGCTGTCTCCTGGAGCTGTGTAACTATCTGAAGTTATAGACTCGGTCAGACGGACGAGTCTTCTGGTAGAGAATATGAGAATCTCTTCATTCTCTGAGCCGAGGAGACAGATAAATGATGCATCCGGCATTCCTCCACCGTAGGGTGATGGAGTAGCTGCCATTAGACGTACAGGAAAGATCTGTCGCGGACCTATGGGAAAATCATTATGTTTATCAAGCAATTAGTGTCTGCCTACATCTTTGTTAGAGGAGAGGTAAGAAGGAATTATCTCACTCTTAAACCTTAAATTTCGTATGTTATGATAACGTTTGGTCCTTGTTGATACATACAAATACATTTTCATACATATATATGTTTTAATTGCCCCACTTCTAAAACCGAATTGTATAACAATTAATGGGAAACCCAATCTAAATGAAATATAACAATTTATGAAGTCCCTTTCCCTCGAGTTATCAATTGTAGATAAATCCTAAATAACTAGGAATGTTTAATAGGCAGATTATATATCAAATGATAAAGCATTTCCCCTTTTTGCCTCGAAAAAACTGTACAAGCATCGATTACAACGAGTGATATTCTGTTTAAAGTGGAAACCAACTATGGATTTAAAACAGTCGCTACACAATATTAGTAAATCATCAATCGATATTGTTCCGTTTGTGGCATTTAAAATATAATGTAATAAAGTGAAACTGGCATCATTTGAGCATGGGCTATCATAAAGGATTACTCCTGAATACACATAATAGAAATATAATGACAATACTCACTCGGAGGTTTTTCACATGCGAACCTGAGGTAGGATGTACATCGTCGTTTTTTCCATCCATTATTAACCTGCTGATGAACACATCTTTCATTCTCAAATAGGGTTTCATAACCATTAGACCAAGCAGGAAATCTTGAAAGGTAAAATAGGTTCCAAACAGCAATGTATTATCAAGGTTTTAACAGGAATGTGTTACCTTAAACGGCATACTCATGAAAGGTTGAAAGCGTTATGTTAGCGGTATGATCCAGTTTCACTTAAATTATTTATTATATAATTGAAAAAATTAATCTAAATAATTATTCCTTTCATTCCTGCATCATTTTAGGCTCCATGAGGTCCGCATAAGAAGAAGAAAAAAAATGGAAAGTAGGACAAATTCATTATTTTCTTTTCTTTATTGGAGGGGGGGGGGGGGGTGGGTGCCATCAATCCATCGGAAAATCCCTCTTAAGCTTGATTAATATCAACTTGTTTATCAGATATTCATGTTATTAAAGTTACTTACCAGTTTCTGCCAATTACATTCTGTCTGCAACATGGTTTGATCGCAGTTTGAGTAGGGTGTGTGGGATATTGTCGTGTGCGTGTGTGTGTGTGTGAAAAATACAGTTTAACACATACCCATTATTATCGAGCGGAGTGCCATCAATCCATTGGAACGTGCCCTCTTGATTGATATCATCGAGTCCAAACCAATACGAGTTACCTCCAGCCAGCTCAATGAGATGCAACTGTTGATTACGTTGAGAAAATAAATCGGAAAGAGGAAATGAATATTTCTAATGTGCCATGATCATGACTGTGGGATAATGTTATCGATATGTAGGCTTATCACGTTGATACAAAGCTTCTCCATAACCTTTTACACCCTTTTCCGATTGTCGAATAACCTACCAGAATATCTATTTCTCTTACAATATTGTTATTGTTTCTATTTTCAATTTTGTGCACATACAATTGCTAGATTAAAGCCCGTTAAAATATTTATCAAGTTTTATTTATGTATTCCATCCTTTGGAATTGAACTTCTTAATATCACAATGCGTCCTTACATTGATTTCTTCTGTTTTAGGCTGGACAAGATCCCCTCCTTGAGCCTGGCAGTACTTTCTAGCAAACGAGTATGACGTCATCGAGGATTGAGAGATATAGTACAGGGTTCCATCAAGGCGACTCCACTTATATTCTGGAACGTCTATAATAATGATTAAAACAAGATGCATGCCATTATTAGATGTTCATCGTCTTATAAGAATATGAGAAGAAAGAATTTCAAACCATTACGTTTCATTGCATTTTATCATAGTCATATACTGATAAAACACGAGACCAGAGATGAGAAGATCATGGATTCGCTCTCCGACGTGGCTCTTTAATCTAACCTACTCCTCTCCACCCAAGTGTTTTGGTACCCTGTAGTATGCAAACGTCTCCTTGTTAGGTTTACACTGTGGGCGTTTGTAAAATGACACCTGGCTAGAGTACTCCTCAAAGAGTGGAGAATGTGCACACATTGTATTTATGAACAAACCTTGATCGTATGACGGAGATAATAATAAAATGCTAAGAGATATTGTGTATGCAGTGCTAAATAAGCATAATTTTAAGTAGTTTTGTTAACATGCATTTGCAGATGTGTTTAGATATGGACTAGGACATCGTAATGAACGGGGTGATCGACTTGTTCAGTTCTGTAAGGAACATGATCTAGTGATAACCAACACCGTGTACCAACAACATAAAAGAAGAAACTACACCTGGAAAAGCCCAGGAGATGTAAATAGAAATCAGATCGACTACATTTTAATAAAGAACAGGTTCAAGAATTGTATCATGCAGGTATTAAATACATGCCCAGGGGCTGACATAGATTCTGATCACAACACGGTGATTGCAGAAGCTGAAATAAAGCTAAAAAATAAACTCTCTTCCGGATGTCACAGCTCTAAATAAAACAGACATAGCAGAAAAATACCTTATGGAAGTTAAAAATAGGTATAATTGTCTAGTCACAGAAGAAATAGAACAAACAAATAATGAAGTAAATGACATTGAGAAACTAGAAGTGGAATGAAAATGCTTGAAAAAAGGCATTCAGCATGGAAATAAGACACTACCAACTAAAAAGAAACCAGCAAAACAACCATGGATGACAGAAAGATTCTGAACTTGATGCAGGAGAGGCAAAAGCAAGTCAGAAACTCCAAATCATACAGAGACATCAATAAAGAAATTGATAATGAATGTAAAAGAGCAAAAGAACAATGGCTAACTCAAAAATGTGTTAGAATTGAGCATTTCTCCAAGACAAACCAAACATACGAAATGCACAGAGAAATCAAGCATTTTAAGAAGAAGAAAAACAAGGCAGCAAGCGGATATACCAAGAACAAGGATGGATCATCTTCCTTCTTTGAAAAGGATGATATTAAACAAAGATGGGAAGAATATATCCAAGACCTATTTGACGATGATAGAGGTCCAGAACTTCCAATCACTGACAACGAGGGTCCAAGTATACATGAATCAGAAGTTAAACAAGCTCTGCATTCACTGGGAACTTCTAAATCTGAAGGCCCAGATGGGATAACACGGGAAGAACTTGTGGCCTTAAAAGAATTTGGGATTGAACATCTGACTAGTATTTGCCAAATGATATACAATACAGGGCATATTCCTGAAGATCTGAAAAAGTCGATATTTGTGCCAATTCCAAAGAAGCCTAAGGCAAGTGTATGTGAAGATTTCCGGACAATTAGCCTTATGTGCCAGGTAAACAAGTTGCTCTTAAAGATCATTCTCAACAGAATAAAAATTCAAATTGACAATGAAGTAGGTAAGGAAAAGTTTGGTTTTAGACCTCAAAGTGTTAGTAGAGAAGCAATATTCTGTATGAGAATGATGACAGAAATGTATATTGCAGTAAATAAAGAAATATATGTGTGCTTAATTGACTACTCTAAAGCATTCGACAAAATTCGCCACGACAAATTGATTGAAAGCTTACAAAAAAATAATCTAGATGGCAAGAACATATGTCTCATATCTAAACTTTACTGGGAGCAGAGAGCTGCCATCAAAATTAACAATGAAATTACAGGTTACACAAAAATCAAAAGAGAAGTACGTCAGGGGTGCGTAATGTCCCCATCTCTGTTCAACTTGTGCACAGAGTTGGTATTCAGGGAAATTTTAGATATGAAAGGTGTTAGTGTTGGGGGTGTAAATATTAATAATTTACGTTATGCTGATGACACTGTACTTTGCGCAGAGAATGAAGCAGATTTACAACATGTATTGTATATTGTAAAAGTTAAAAGTGAAGAGTTTGGTCTAGCATGAATGTCAAGAAAACTAAGTCAATGATTTTTAGTAGAACAGAGAATAAGCCTAGAATATGTTTGAAACTCGATGGACATATCATTGAGCAAGTCAGTAATTACATCTACTTAGGACAAAATATCACAGATGATGCCAGATGCGAAGCGGAAATAAAAAGAAGAATAGAAATTGCTCGGAATACATTTCTGGCAATGAAAGGATTATTCACAAATAGAAAGGTGCAATTTGCGCCTAGGTTGAGACTAGTAAACTGTAATGTATGGTCTGTCCTATTGTATGGAGCAGAAACATTGACAATAAACAAGGCCATGGAAAATAGAATAGCATCTTTTGAAAAGTGGATCTACAGAAGAATGATGAAAATATCCTGGAATCGAATGAATACCAACAAAGAGATATTGTACATGGCAGGGCGTAAACAAATTGCACTAGTACGATTAGTTAATGAGAGAAAAATCAAATACTTTGGTCATGTTAAAAGGCACCAAAGCCTCTTTAAGGATGTATTGGCAGGAAGAGTGGAAGGAAGTAGACCTAGAGGGAGACCCAGAATCAACTGGGAAGAGAATGTCAAGAACTGGAGTGGACTAAAACTATAAGAGTGCACCAAAATGGCAGAAGATAGAGTGAAATGGAGAGATGTTGCAATCAACCCTTGAACCGGGAGAAGATACTTAGATAGATAGATTAGACATGAAAATATTTTCAGCAAATTCAGGCAATCACCGGATCGTGTCTCGCATACCTGTGACAAACTAATATCGATATTTCCAAAGAGCATCCCAGGGCCTGACCCAAGTTCGGATGCACTTTATTTGTGACAAGAAATTCTAGCAGATGAACTTGAACATATGACTTCAAATGACCTTTGACCTTAGCATGTAACCCTTCAGAGCGCCGTATAATGTGAAGGTCCCCCGAGTGCAGCTGTGACCAAAGTTTGGTCACAAAAGGATTGACGGTTGGGAAGTTACCTGCCACAAGAGAATTTGGCAGGTACACTTTGTGACGGACGCCGGACGGACGGACGCCATTTGGATCCCTTAGTCTCGCCTCAACCTTCGATGGACGTGACAATAAAAGCAATGATGATAGGCCGTTCTTGCATAGAGCTTGTCACTATATTTACCCAAGTGAAGTTAATGGGTACCTGGTAGGAATTTATTCCTTGAAATGCTAGAGCGCTATAATGGCAGCACAGCTAAAGCCGGGGTAATAATATCCAAGTTTGGAAGCGCTTAGAGACTTATTGTGATTTGCGCTATATAAAAGCTGAATATTATTATTATTATTATTATTTATCTCTGCATTTCCAAACGATATTGGATACTATTAGCCTCGCTTGTAATCAAAGCTCTTAACGCTCAGTGCATTCAAATAATAAATCCTTAAAGTAAGTACCAAATTACTACAACTGGGCCAAGTGTGGCAAACGTATTTAGTGCCTTGCCAAAGGACTTAAGTGGTGCAGCACGGACTTCGGGACTTGAACCCTCTCTTTGTCGCATGTAAGATAAGATGCACAAGAGGTTTTTAAAGGGACTTAGTAACATTGTTCAGATGAAACAAATCGGAAAAAATGATCTGTTCCATACCTTAATTCTCCCAACTATATTACTACAATTTCATTACAATTCAGGTGATTGTAAATCGTCTCAAGGCAATTAGTTGGCTCTATATACCATTCCAGACATTTAAGTGTTAAAAGATTGTCAATAGCCTGTTTTATATTTTTTTTCATGGAAAAACAGTTGGGAAAAATTCAAAAATGGTTGGGAGAATTTACTGTTAATCACTGTTAAAGGGTGTCGCCTCTAACAGTAAAAATTTCTGCAACGCGACAACAGTGGATTAGTGGCTCTCTTATAAATTACTAGTTCAATTTAATAGACTTTTAAGCAATTGGAAATAGATAGAGAAAAGAAAAATGAAATGTTGGCTATGAAACAGAAACGACCATAGTGTTAAGTCAAGTGACTTACCCTGATAGCGCTCACATATGAAGGGTTGTTTGCTACTACACGCAATATCAAACCATCCCATGTCTGAATCAGAAGATAGGGTGGCACAATCTTCATTCCCACCGTGGTCGGGTTCAGGGTCCCTCCATGCTGAATACCTGTGTGTATTGAATTAAGAAGAATGCAAAAAACAGAGGAAGAATTCTGATGATTGGATTATAATGACCTATGTCTATACTGTTATGGATGTTTCGGCTCAAAAATCCAGTTGAGAAACTAACAAGTTTAAAGAGAATATATGAGACAGTGCACTTATATAGTGCACTGTCTCATATATTAGTTTTAAAAACTTGTTAGTTTCTTAACTGGATTTTTGAGCCGAAACATCCATAAGAATATATCCGGGGGGGGGGGGGGGGTACTCACATATTTAGACATACGGGATGTGTCGCTCTATGGGTCACTTTTTTCACCAAAAAATATCCTTAAACATGGGTCCCATATTAAACAAAAATAACACTAAACATGGGTCCGTTTTTTTTACAAAATCTCAAAATTGTTCGGGTGTTCGCATGGCAAACACCTGAAAATCGTGAAAAATGGGCCTTACTTCGAGAAAAATCCCCCCAAATGGCCCTTAAAAATGGGGAGGGTTTCAAGGCTTGAACGGCACACCCCGTCCAAACCAAATCTGAGTACCCCAACCCCCCCCCCCCCTCACTCCCCGCCGGAATATATTCTCTCAAACAAAATGTAAGCTTCCACAGATCACTTTTCAATCTAAATCGAGAAAGAACTCATGAAATTGATGTATTCGAAAAGCGAAGTATGCACTACTATTTTAACCAAATTATTTTGATTGCATATTGAAAAGTTGCATTTTTTATGCGGAATATTGTTTATTTTAATATGGAAATATGTTTTTACAAGTTAAAACACATTGTCCCTTGCATTACGACATGCAAAATTAATTTTGTATTCGTTATTACCGACTGCAATAATTTCATTATCAAAGCATAAGTTAGCGATCAAAGTGTGTTCAAGAAAACTATAACGCATACTTTGCCTTACTATACCAGCAAATTACATCAACCTCTTTTTTGTTCGATTCACAATAAAAATGTCAGCGGATGTTTATCTTACTTTTGTGTTCAGTTTATTTGAGTTTCACAAAGTTTGACATTTATTTCAAAATAGTAACGAATGCGTATGCGCATTATAAAGTTATTGAACCTACTGTAAAGGTGCTTCGTCGATCCATTCAAATGTGCCTTCTACAGCTTGGTCAGTCAAACCAAAAAATACAAGTCTATTTAATCCCGAAATCCTGCCATGAAGAAAGGTCTGGTAAGAGGAAAACAGATATAAAAAATTCCAACTCTCCTGGGCTCAGAGGAATATATTAGAATTAAATATCATTCGTTAATTTGAAGCTGCTAAAAGATACGATGACAGGACAGTTTACGCGTGGTGGTCATGTCAATAAAACAATGATAAGAAGTAATATATCAACTATATAAATTAACTATTCACAATTTTTTGTTATATCATCGCATAAATTTAAATGAAATAGCGGCGTTGTCAGAGAATAATAGGATTTTAGATATATTGGAAAGCTTCAAACATAAAAATTGGGAATGACAGTGTCTAAATTATGTTTTATTATCTCCGCTACCGACTAAATATTACGCTTTTTGATATTACATAAATAGTCATTCACGAGGAACCAGTCGGCCTATTACGTCATATACGTCATTCAATCGCGATATTATGAAAAGGTATTCATTCCCTGTATCAATAGCTATGTAAACTTCCAAGCTGTGAAATAAAATACTAATAAAACAACAACAAGTACGTAGGTTTCATGATAACAACATTTTGGATATCATTAGCTGAATTATACTTGAACATACGTTGATATCGTGTGATTTGATGAGTGCTAAATCAGCTCCATGATACTGACAGTAGGTCCGTGCTTCTGAGTAAGACCGAGCCAGCCATAACGGAGAGATGAAATAATCTAGACCTCCAAATGACGCTTCATTGCTTCCATCATAAACTGCAATAGAACAGACTTTCTATTTGAGAGTGTACAGTATATAGGCATTCCCCAGATTCTACAGAACCCAATATTAGGGACGTTTAGATTCGCACGAACACAATGGCCCAAATTCACAAAGGAGGTTTGTCGACAATCCGAGGTCTATGTACGTCATATGACGCGTTTTGACGCGTTTTTTACAAACCTGGTTTGTAAATAACAAAAGGAGGTTTCGTTTGTGAATTCGGGCCAATAGGTCTATGCTACGATCGACGTCCTTTTAATGCACTGCCTTAAATGGACGTCACACGTATCAGTCCCTATTGGCGTAGCGGTCGACGATACTTTTTGGATGTTCAACTAAAAGAAGTCAGAATTTTATTTTATTTTTCCAAATATGTATGCAAAAAGTGAACGATTGCATTTGTTGTCATTTCTTAAAAATAAATTTTATCTGAAATGTTTATTTCATCGGGGGAGGAATACGAAACAGTTAAAAACAAGATTATCCCTTTTTTTTTCATGAATCGAACAATCGAGGTGGCATATTTTGTAGTAAGAGAAAGTTATGATGGTATAATACAATTATTTGATTGTTATGTTTAATGATAACGGATTTCGGTTAAGGAGTAGCACAATATTCAAAATATCTGAAAAGCATTTCAAAATTCTGCTTGTACGAAACAAACTCCAAAGATTATAGTTCTGCGATCGATTTAAACGGGTTTAACTTACACTAAACGAATTCTTAACTTCCGCCTTTTATCCTAATGCTAACCCCGACCATTACACAAACCCCAACCTACAACATGAATGCCGTATGATCCAAAGACAATACGTTTGTTGCAATATAGCTCCGGAGCAACAATCGCCAGAACACAATTAATGTTGGTTCAACAATATTCATACCTCGTGTACGCTCACAAATGTACGGCAAGGATTGCTGTGAACTCTGGTCATACCATGAAGGGCCATCACGTAGACCAAGACAACCCCAGGAGCCACGAGTATTTGGTTCCGTGGCAGTATACCAATCACTATACCTTGGAGGAAAAACGCTACATAAATTAAGTTCGCCTTATGATCGTTATCATATGTATTATGATTAATAATAATAATACTAATACTTAGAGTAGTAATAGCAGCAGCAGCAGTAGTATTATTGTTATTATTATTATCATCATCCTCATCATTATTATTAGTATTAGTAGTAGTAGTAGTATAATTATTATCATAATTATCATTATAATTTTATTGTTCCTGTAATAAATAAAATAATCATGGAGGTTCGGAAACCCATCATTAAACTAATTTGAATTTAAATCTATATTTATATTAATCTCAACCTTCCCTCCCCCTTAGAAGTTGCAAAGATAATGTGGGTATGTAGCATGCGGAGAAATAGAGCAGAAATCTGGTCATAACATTTTTATCTTGTAATGTTGAGCCAAGCTTTTTATATTCTATCTTCTTGGTAGTCATCTGAGACAAAGAAAGATATTAAAAAGTTTGCTATTAAATCATATTATATTTTGAATGGACACTGGATAAGTTTATAAGAAAAGTGTTTGTAGAAGTCTTTTCTCTTGACTGATTTTCACTGAGCAAACATATGAGGAACATACTGGAGTGTAGTATCATCCAGCCAGGTGAAATCTCCATAGCCAATCCTCTGAAGCCCGAAAAAGTAACACAAATTTGGATCACTTGAATTGAATGGAGGAAGTAGCTCTTTGAGAAATGCCTATAAAAAACAAAAGAAGAACAACAAAAAGTAATAAAGTTACGATTTATTTTGATTCATTGATTCAAATGATTTTATTTCTCATGCAAAAAATAATACAAGAATAATTATATCACAAAAAATATGAAATTAAACGACAAATATAATGGATACAAAGCACAAGAAAAGAGGAACTAACTTGAAGCAGAGCTTGTTAAAGTGTTAGTTCCTCAGATGCTGTTTTACAATATAAAATGAACAAAGTATGCTTTGAAATCAATAAATAGAAAAATACGTAGCTAAGAAATTCTTTAAAAATTCGGGGAATTTTTTTTTAAATAGGAAAAATTAAGGAAAATAGTAAAGGGCAAAAAGAAAGAAAGATACAAAAAGGGAAAATTCATGATTGCAAAAAGTCTAGAAAACGGAAATAAGATCAGTAGAATGAGGGAGAAAGAGATTGAGAAAGAGATTGAGTCGTGGGTAAAACAAACCGTGATTCGATCATGTATATGTGTTTAAAAGTTTAATCTTTATCGTGTTTAAAAATGTTTATAGACTGGTACTTTGTTTAAAAGATTGATCTATGTTATTCCAAAATACTGGACTAGTGTAAATAATTTTTTTTGTGTGTGTGCGAAAGCTGTTCTCATTCGAGGAGTGTGGAAGTGGTTCGACTGTCCTATGAGGTATGAATTTATCCCGTTATTTATGGGAAAATGGAGGAAATAGGGAGAGGTAACTCGTTATTAGTTGGAACATAAAGATACCGAAGTACCAAGAATACGAGTCTTTACTTTTAAGAATTGTGTCTTGTAAAAATAAGTGGTTAGTATGGGAACGAAAGTAGACATTATGGATTATTCTTAATGCACGCTTCTGCAAAATAAAAATTCGGTCAATTAAAGTCTTAGAAGGATACCCCCATGCCCGAATCCCATAATTTAGGTAAGGCAAAATTATACAGTGATGATAAAACCGGTAAAGGAAATGTATTATTAACATGATTTATGACACCAGTGTTTCTTGATAATAATTTACATAAATAATTAATATGCACTTGCCATGTCAATTTTGTTCTTTGAACACAATTTTAGTTCGATACCATTTTTTTGAATAGGACCAGGAAGATGATCAATAGTGTTGCTAAATATCATTTAATTTGCCTTTTTAATATTCAATGATAGTTTGTTGGCTTGTATCCAACTTTGAACCAAAACTAATTCCGAGTTAATTGTATTTAGGAGAGTTTGGGGGCTATGACATGAGAGAAAAATATTAGAGTCATCAGCAAATGATATGAAAGATAAAATATTAGATGATCGTTCGAAATCATTTAGTATGAAAAGAAGGGGGCCAAGAAGAGAGCCTTGAGGCACCCGACAGGTAATATTTTTAATTGATGACTGGAAGTTATTTACAGAGGTGTATTGAGTTCTGTCTGAAAGGTAGCTACGAAACCACTCATAGGGCTTCCCTCTGACACCGTAGTAAGACAGTTTATCAAGAAGAATGTTATGGTCAATAGTATCGAACGCGTTTGAGAAGTCTAGAAATAAACCGATTGTGTGAGAAGAGTTATGAATTGCACAAACAATTTTATTAATGAGTGTTAACATAGTATGACTTGTGGAGTGTTTTTTCTAAATCCAAATTGAACACCTCTAAGTAAATTGTGTTGTGTAAGGAAATTTATCGTGAATACACAAGTTTTTTAATATTTTGGAAAAAGAGGTAAGTAAAGAAATTGGCATATAATTTGCCTGTTCACGTGAGTCACCTTTTTTTAATACAGGTATTACTTTGGCTTTTTTCATTAAAAAGGGTACGTCACCACAAATAAAACAGAGGTTAAATATATGGGTTAGTGGGATGAATATTTCGGAAATAACATGTTTAAGTAGTATATTTGATATGGCATCATATTCAGTGCTCTTTTTACTCTTTAAATTGCAAATAACAATATCAATAACCTCTACCTCTTGTACCGGGATAAAAAATAGAGATTCAGGATTTCGACGATCTAGAAATGAAAGGAATGATTGATTTGAGGTGGGGATGGCATGTGCAAGATTAGGTCCTATATTTACAAAGTAATTATTAAAACTCTCAGCAATATAAGCAGGGTCTTTAAAGCATGTGTTTGCGACCAAAATGTCTTTAAAATCCTGCTTATTATTGTTTCTATTAAGTTCATTTTTAATTAACTTTCAATTTTTTGTAATGTCATTTCAATGAAATTTAAATTGTTTAGAGAAGTAATCTTTTTTTGCATAACGTAAAATGCTAACTAGGGTATCTTTGTAAGTCTTACATTTGTTTTCGTTTGACTCTGTCGGCTTGGATTTGTAAAATAGGCGATATATCCTATTAATTGAGAATAATAGGAATGTTGTTATCCATGGAGATCGTGGAGTCTTTCTATAATTTGAGTTTCTACTTGTATTTTGAACAGGTAAGTCTCTTCCATAATGTTGAGTGAAGATTTCAAGAAAAGGTTCAAATGCTCTACCAAGTCAAGTAAATTAGCCTTGTTTAAATTTATCAATATTTTCAACAGTTAACTTACGACAACCTGGACTAGGACCATTCTGTGTTTTAAATAATTGAAGATAGGTAAGTGAGTATAAATTAGGAAATGGTCACTTATATCAGAGATTATGATACCAGAAAAGCTTGAACATACATATTTGTAAATATATTATCTATAAGCGATGCTGTTGTCTTTGTTATTCGAGTAAGCTTATTTATGAGAGGAATAATTCATCAGTTAGGTAAGAATAAGTGTTTTTAGTTTAGAGTTTTCATTTGTTTTACCATGGTTTTGTTTAGGGAAGCTCTCTCTCTGTCTCTCTTTCGTTTCTGTCTGTCTATCTCTATTTTTACCTGTATTAAACTGCATTTGGGCTTTCGCTATATACTGTAAACTTTCCATATCATCTTAGATATAACGACAAAAAGTTTGGATCTATTTGAATATTTAAATTATTCTCACGTCTTTTATTCTTTGAAATTGCAATAAAAAGTTGAAAGCGAGCTGATAAGTACCTCAGCCAAATTGGGTACATACAAGAGCTTTGTTAGCCTGCAAGAAATTAATAATGAAATTATCTACCATTGGAATAAAATGTGTATACTAATAAAAAACATGAAATATTTCTTTTTCTGTTGACATACTATAATAGTATGAACAATTTCGTTTTGTTTTTGTTTAGTTTAGATTTTGTTGAAAGCAATATGTTTACTTTCATTATATTATTTCGTGTAGTTCAGTAAAGCACTGCGTTTTGAAAAATTATTAGTCGATATACAATAGGCCATTTGTGAAAGAAAACACAGTTCAAATGCAATTGAAAAAACAATAATAAACACAAATCCACATACCTATCCACCCACGGCCCCCCCCCTCCCACGAACCACCTGTAAGCGACTTCATACATGATTTCCTGAGATTATGGTCACTGCAATCTGGTTCGGCGTTGATTGCGGTGACTAGGGTGGGGTCTCTCCATCTTGAGTGAACATATTGAAGTTCTAGGTTCATGTAGTATGCCACGTGGCGTATAGTTTAGTTTCTTTGATTATCTTAATCATCTTGAACGTGCGAATACTGTATAAAATGTGTCATTAGACTTACGTTGACTTCGGCTGTCTTGATGAAAGCCAAATTACCGCCGTAACTTTGGCATATTTCCCTGGCATCACTCGGCGTTGCACGAGGTGTAGACTTGATGAGATACTGAGATTCACCGAGCTCTTGCCATCTACAGAAATTGTCTGTTTATATGACATTAAATAAAACTTTATGCCAATATTGGATTACATCAACTGAACTTTAATTCTATACAAATTATTTAAATGTAAGATAGGCTATCAAATCCATACTGTCAAAGAGGGCATAGATAACGCGTCGACAAGTATATAAACAATGCAAGAATTATTGTATAGCGCTTGGCATTGTATTCAGGCACAGTACAGATCATTAAAAGGCAATCCAACCCGTGTAATAAGTTCATTTGTATGAAAGCACACAACAAATGATAAGCAAAATGGTGACAGTTTGAAATTAATTGGCCCAATGATAACATAATTAGGAATATTTGATGCAATTTGGTCCTTGGATTGTGACGTACAGTAGATGCGGACTACTCCCCTGTTTGTCGTGTTCGTTCGTTCGTGTCTCCTTAGAGATCAAGATTGATGTATCTTGATCTTCGGAGTAGTTGCTACAACCGGCCGTGTCAGACACGTTGCCATGGGGTGCGAGATAGATCTCTTGTAGCGTGCCCCCATTTAAAACAATTATACAATAACAGTTAACATAACATTTTATTAATAGTATGAAACTATTAATGTTACGGGAAAAAATATTATATATATATATATATATATATATATATTATGAATCAATTGATTTGGTCGATTCACTTCGATGATACAAACATGGCACTACTGGACAGAGATCCTAATAATTACAGAGCTTGGTCTTGTTGCTCTGTTCGCTAGCAGTTTGAGGATATGGAATCCCGCGGCACATTACTCACAAGAGTTCTAACAAACCAAGCTTATACAGAGCCTATAATAAGTAATGTTGTGCATGTACCACCCACCCGATCTATCAAATACTCAGAACGCAGAACTCATAACTTAATTAAACAAATGAAAAATGAAGAAAGAAAAAAAAAACGAAATGGTAACCATCTAAAAGTTCATAGTTGTGATAAATATCTATAAAGATTTAGCAAGCAACAAAAATGAATAATATCATGTTCAAGAAAAGGATATATACACTTTGTATTCTTCTTTCGTGTCCTCAAATGCTCTGCCAGGCTTTGGCACACTGAAGAGCCTTCTCATTTGCTGCCACTAGATCTTCCAGGCAGCATTGGTCAATTAGGAGTGGTCATCTTAATAAGTGTGGCATAAATTGCACGGATGTTCCACACTCGCAGTTGGTGTCTGTGTCGTCAGTATATCCCCATTTATGCATGTTGTATTTATATCGCCCCACGCCTGTGCGAAGCCTATTGAGGGACTTCCACGTCTTCAAATCACATGTATGGCCAGGGGGCAGTTGTTCCTTGGTCGGGATTGGTAGCTTTTCATGGTGGTGGTTTCTACAACGTTTCTCTTCCCACAAGATCCCTCTGGTTGAATGAGGAGGTTGTGACAGTGGCTGGACTGTATGAAGAAAGCTCTTCCTTGACTTCAGGGGGATGGTGGGTGTCCTCAACTTGTCTGCTGCGTTCAGTCCTACTTGCAACTGTTCTGCGGACATCGGATGGAGCAATGTCGGCCAGGGAGTGCAAACTGTCCACATTCATGGGCTTGAGGCAGCCAGTGATGCATCTGCAGCTGTCGTTGAGTGCTGCATCACCTTTCTTTGTATGGGATGATCTTCCCCATACAGGGCGGGCATATTCTGCTGCAGAGTAACACAACGCAGGAGCAGTTGACCTCAGCGTGGAGGAATTGGCACCCCAAGCGATAACTTCTGCTTGTATCACTTTTGCTTCCTCCTTTTGGGCATTACTGGGACGTAATGGCAGCTAGGCTAAAGCCGTGGAATAATTTCCAAATTTGGTAGTGCTTATTTACCTTTAAATTTGATATGCGCTATAAAAGATCCGAATATTTGTTTGTATTATTACTAAAAATATATTATGGAAAGCATATTAGTGTATAACCTCTATTAACAAAAAAACCTCTTGAGTCATACATATTTCAAATATTGACCATCATGTCATTTTGTGTGTTGGAACAAATAACAAATTGCCCGACCCTAAATTACAGAGTCATTACTGTTTTCAGTAAAGTTAAAGATTCCATACTTAAAGTGATTTTACCTTTCAAAAATTCATTATTTTCTCATTTCCCCCTGATCTTATTCAAAACTTTTACCAGTCTGCTACTCTGTGCCTTCTTCTTGTCTTATAGTTGGCTGTCAATGTTGGATTATCCTTTAATCCATCAATGTGTCTCTCACAGGTTGCCTGTGTGTTATCAAACATCTTTGTGCTGTGATCCCATCTAATATTTTGTTCGAGAATAATCTTTGCTTGAAATTTACGGCCATTTCCGCGAAATTTGTCACGAAATTTCTTGAAATGTCGTCGAAATTCACGAAAATAGGAATATATAAGTTGAGATAGCATGCACTCTCTTCCCTGATCACAGGAATGTCAGCACACAGTTCCGGTTAGACCAATGGGCAAGAAAGTTGTGATTGATTGCAAGTTGCAAAATTTGCAACTGAAATTTACATTCGATCGCAAATCAATTTTCTCAACGCCCCACTAGTCTCCTAAATTTCCTAGGATTTAAGTTTTAACAATTGCATTAAGTTAACTAGATATAGCTTTTATTTTCCCTCCCCCGCTCTCTCTCTCACTCTCTCTCTCTCTCTTACTAGTGGGGCGTTGCAAGAACGTTGAGTTGCGATCAATTACATATGTGCAATTAATCGCAAAACTGACGCTTGATTTTGGGGATTTGCAATAGATTGCATCTTTCTTGCAACGCCCCATGAGCGTGCTTTTATTATTAAATTCAATCATATTCAAAAAAGATTCCTTATATTTTGATAATTTTGACATTGTAAACATTGTGCTATTAGTTCCTCGAATACTAATTTGTTTTTGTTTCTAACAATTTTGACCACACTGAATCGAATTGAAAATTATTATGAGTATAGTTACTCTGTTACAAAAGTTAACTATCTAATTCTTTGTTCGGCTCTTGTCATCTGTAATTAACCCTATGGTTACAGTTATGATATCCCATCTAGAGCAGGGATGATAGCTGACGATCCTCAAAATAATGTATTCAAAGGGGAAACGCATTCGATCGTTATTTAGAATCAGAATGGTTTTCTGATATAACTGTATTTATATCACTTGTAGGATTATTGGTTCGTCATTATTGTTATTATTTGTATTAATAATTATCATTGCGTATAATTGGTTTCATTATTTACATTTTTCATTATCAGTTGTGTATGATGGTAACATTTGGTTCCCTTCTCTCTTTCTCTCTCTATTCGTTTCCCCGCTTAACACAAACATTCTTTAAATTCACACGTAGATAGTAGCTGGGCAGTCTGCCAATATTCAGTCTTGATTATGGCGGTGTTAATTTTACCTGACTGCTATGAAAGCATAAATGCTTGTATTAGTAAGCAACCAGACGACCGCCGGCTTTAGGTCCTCTCCGAGGGACCTGGAAATGAGGATTAATACCTTATACCAAAGGGCACTAGCGCATCGCCTTGGTTTCGAACCCGGGTCACAGGATTACGAGACCACTGCTCTACCGACTGAGCTATCGCGACTGCTCTGATTGACCTAGAATATTGTACAACGTTATTTTACATGCTCCTTCAGAACTGGACTAAACATGGTGAAGATAACAAAAACGACTTGAAATACCTACCGATAGGTATTTGGCAGATAAGTCGTCTAAATGATGTGCAGGCTATTCGGTTCCATCGTCCATGTATTGTGTCAGTGCGGCTCAATCGAGACCTCATCGAAGCACAGTAAGGTGGTTGTTGGTCCGTATATAGAGGAGAATCCCAGTTGGTGTACCTTGAAAGTGATTAATTGAGTTTAGAGCGAATATTAAACTGTAGATTATGGTAGCATGATAAATAACTGATAACAGAATAATAATAATATTAATAACAGATTTGTTTCGTGAAGAAAACCTTATTTAATTTTCTTTCATTGGGATACGGAAAACTATTGGAACGTGATTTAGTGGCCTGACACCTCTTCAGCATTCTACATAAATTTAGGTTTCAACAATGATTGTCCAATTATTTGACATCGGCCATTTGAGACGTGAGGATTTTGCATGGCTCAGAAGAATCCTGGAATTTGACAATTTGATAAAAATGTGATTCATTAGCAAAAGTTAAATGATTCATTAAGTTTTATGACCCAGATTAGCATTTTATCATAAAATTATTTAAATAAAGCTTTAAGTTTCACAATAAATTTCTCACTAAACAACAAAGTAGGTCATTTTCAATTTCTTGTTAAAATTGATTAGGAGGGAAAGTGCTGCCCACTCCTCCTTTTCAAATGGCAAATGCACCTTTTCCGCACTACCTATAATTTAACATACTGACATATCTAAACAGGTAATGAAGAAATCAGTTAGGGGAAACAAAAATGGGGAAAAAAGGAGTGGCATTATATCTCGATGATAGTTGATACATACCCAGGGGCCGTTCCATCAATCCATTTGTATGCACCATCCTTGTCCATGTCTTCTAAGCCGATGTAATAGTGGCCTCGATAACTATCTGTTAGTAATTTCCCGGCTATGAAATCCTGTTTATGTTGTAAGTACAACATTATACAATTTTGTCAAATGGGGGGGGGGGGGGGGTGTTTGTAAATTTGAAAATCGCGCCGGTCGAAATTTTGCTCAGGGGGGGGGGGGGAGGGGGGAGGGTAGTGATCAATAATTTTATCATTTTTTTTGCCCCCGAAATTTGAAAATCGTACCAGACGATATTTTGCTCGAGGGGGGGGGGGGGGGGGGGGGGCGTACGCGCCTGCCATCACCATTAGTACTCAAAAGCTGACTACGATTATGCCCAGCGATTTCTTCGGTTATAGCACTAAAATTGCATGTAAGCTAAATTTTGCAATTGTTTTGGTCAAACAGTTGAGAGTAAAATTAAATATTCAAATGATAAAGACACAATTTATTTGATGCTGTTTTCTTTTCTTTGCTACCAAAGATTTTCAGGGAGGACATATATTATTATGTGTATCTTTTGGGGCAAGCTTGCAGAAGTACATAAGACACCCCTTTTAATAATTATCTAACTTTTTCATTTTTTGAGGAATAATCTATGCTCCGTCTCTCAATTTATGGTATTACCAGAACATTTTGTGCCATATGTCCGATATAGATTTAAATATAAAGTTTGTAATTGCTTATCTTTTTAAATAGTTGAGTTATAATCGAATTCAAAGAAACGGAATCCATTCTATTTGATTTTGACAATTCTTAAACGCCTTAATTAACACACACCGAGTCTTATGTACTAAAGATTCAACCTTTTCCGGTTTTCTCCTGGTTTATTTAATGTTGTCACATGTGACCAGTAAACAATGGTTCGTAGTAAATATAATACTTTGCACTATAACCCTAAGAGTAAACTATACATTATAAATTTCTCCTTGTCACTATTCATCAACAAATAACAAATAATTAGCTTTAAGGTTATTCCTCCATATAACTGAAAAGGAAAGAACAGGAGGAATCAGGAAAATTAAATTACAGTAATCATCTAAGTTACAACCCGGGGAGGGGAAGGCTACTCGCCTAACACGGTGTACGGGGATGTGCCGCTCTACTGGGTTACTTTTTGCCAAAAGATCCCCTAACAGGGGGTTCGATTTTGTATCGCACAATCCTTAAAAGTGCTCCCACTTTTCAGAACTTGGCCTTACACATAGGTTACTACTTTTTTATGGATAATATCTCACCTATAATCTCCCTAATTTAAAGTGAAAATTCCAGATGCAAATTCCCACAAAAATATTTGAAATAATTTCGCTTTTCATCGAAAGTCCTCGCCGATGGTCGCAAAGAGTTATCAATATTATTAATTTGAGCTCCGCTACCTCCGGAGTATGGTTGTCGAAGGGGGTAGTTGTCTAGGGGTAGTTGTCCGGGGGATAGTTGTCCTATTGGGTAGTTGTCTGGAGGCAGTTGTCCGGGGGTAGTTCAATTTCAATTTCAATTTCAATTTATTCAACCAAAACAAATACATATACAATAATTCATGAAAATATAAAAAAATATGGGGTTAGGAGAACCTGAAGAAGTTTAAAAACAAAGTTGTGGTTGGGGCACCAACCATGACAAATATATCGAAAAATTAACAAAAACAACATTAACGGGAAAAACAAATATATACAACAAAAAGATTATAAAGACCTATATGAGCATTAGACATTTACAGCAAAGCACCAGCAATGAACGCACACAGCACACGAGGTCAAGCGGCACTGCCTCCCTATATGCGTCCCTTGCTGCTGCTTTGCAGTATAACAAAACATTACAAAAAAGAACATGTGGAGCAAATTATTTTTTTATACTGCGAGAACAATTCATTCTTCAAGTGTTTTTTAAAATTTATCAAGATTTTTACTTAGTTTAATATCATTGTCTAGGTCATTCCATAACTCAATATTATTACAACGTAAGGATTTTTTGACTAATTGTCCCTGGGGTAGTCGTCCTAGAGGGTTTTTGCCCTAGGAGGTAGCTGTCCTCAGGGGTAGTTGACTTGGGGCAGTTATCGGGGGTGGATGTCCAGGGGGTAGGTGTCCTAGAACCCTATATACCATTGTATAAAAAGTATGTGTTGAGGTTCAATTAGAATATTAGAATATGATTTGTTGATTTCAGTCTTGGCAATATTTCACTGGCCTATTTGGTCTGAATAAGTAAAAAGTTTCCAAAATCCTGATATTTCATAGAACTAGAATGCAATGGTTGAAAGGAACTTGCCACGTTTCATTGGAAAAACTTTATATTCTGTTTAATTAAAAGTTTTGCTCCATAAAATTGAATAAATAAATAATGTATGACGTTAAAAGAAGGTACGTACATTTTGTTCAGCTGATGTGATGATTGGCATGTCACCCCCTAAGCTTTGACAGTGTGCACGTGTGTCAGAGAATGCCCTGAAGATATCATCATTACCATGGTAGAAGAGGTACCGATAGCCACCAAACACTTCAAACCCTGATGTAGAACACTCCTGACATTCAACTGTAAGATAACAAGATACAAAGCATCAACAGGGTAATCTCCACGGTAGGGATTCACCATAACCACCTATATTGGTAAATGCTCCTGACTCTCATACGAGACATCGATTATCTTCTTTTTATCCCTCTTTTGGCTGATATTTTTCAATTTTGAATGCTTTAATACATATATTTTGATTCATTAAACATTTTTTTTAAACAAAAAACTATTACATTTTTTTTAAAGAAAAAGCTAACAGTAGATTTTTCGATTTTTGGGCCGGTCGCAAAGGGCAATACAACAACTTCTTTTTAAAGCCTAGTGATAGCCTCAATAATAAAGCAGTTGCCAATTACAGTTTTTTAATTTTCAAACATTCAAAATGTCCTGTTCACGAAAACGTGACTGACTGACTGGTAATGAACAATAAACAAGTGTCAGCACTTTTGACTTTTATAGGCAAACCCATGCTTTTGGAATTTTTGTTCAATTAAGTTTATTAATTTCCATAAAAATCACATTACAAGACCACATACATGTGCAAAAGGTACTATAAGTAACATGCAAAATATTTCACTAGAATATACATAAGTACATTAAAATATTAAACAATAATGGAAAAAGGGAAGTTATAGAAACCCAAATAAATGAGTCTTCGAGATATCTCCCCCAAAATAATTAAACAAAATGTGATGAACATAATAAAGATTTGAAATTACATGAAATTATTTGCCCCAGAGAGAACTGGTATAACAGAAACAAAACAAAAAAAACATACAAGCCCTACAAATACACACACAAAAAAATTATATACAAGGTGGAAAAGTATTCTACTCAAAATCACATGTGATTAGATGCTGCCTTACAGTTCGTTTAAATCAATTGTTATTCGTTATATATGTTATGTTATTAGGCAAAGTATTCCATATTGTTGGTGCTTTATGTCTGAAAGAAAATAATAAATAAGATCTTTCAACAACCCATATATGATATTTATTTTTATTCCTCGTATAATATGTATGAACTGCATTATTGAGTGAAAGCATATTGTTAAGTTAACTGGGCAAAATACCTTGATTGTGTTTAAATAATAAAATTGAGATGCAATATTTATTTAATTGATACACATCAAGAGTCTTGAGATTCATACATAATGGTTTAGTATGGGCACGATAAGAAGTTGGAGAGCAAATTCTAACCACTTTCTTCTGTAACAAAAAAAGAGAGTTCAATTTTGACTTGTAGGTTTTGCCCAAACAGTATTACAATAAGTTAAATATGGTAAAATAAATGTATTGTACAACAATATCAATATGCTTTGAGGTAAAACTGTGCGGAGTTTACCAGCGATACTAACACCCTTTGACACTTTATTAGTAATAGGCTAAACAAAATATGGTCAGTCCATGACATACTTTCATTAATGAAAAGCCCTACAAATTTAACTGTGTGGACTCTTTGGATAACTTTATCATTCATTGATATTTTTAAATATTCAGAAATGTTGGAATGAATTGTGATATTCTATTGTAAAAATATATTAAATTGGATTTTTCAGTATTTAAAGACAATCTATTACTATTAAACCAGTATGACACGTTGGTCAATTTATCGTTCAAATCATCATTAATTGATGAATAATTATCTGTTGAGTAAAGAATGTTGGTATCATCGGCAAACAATATAAACTTCAATTCACTTGAGCAAATGGGAAGATCATGTATATATAATAACAATAACAGGGGGCCGAGGATTGAACCTTGGGGCACACCGCATGTTACACTTAATGGATCAGATAATATATTTTGGTACAAAACATGTTGAGTTCGGCCATGAAAATAATTCTCAAACCAAGATAAGGATAATCCCCTAATTCCATAGCTATTTAATTTTTCAAATAATATTGCAAAATCAATAGAGTCGAAAGCCTTTGTTAAGTCCAGGAAAACTCCAAGAGTATACCATTTTTTACTAAAAGAACGAGTGACATAATCATGTAAATCGATTAAAGCCATGTCAGATGAGGAATGTTTCAGAAAACCATATTGACAGGTAATAAAGAATGACTGGGAAGAAATGAAATCATACGTCCTGTTGTAAACAATTTTTTCTAGAATTTTTGAAATGAAAGTGAGAATTGATATCGGTCGCTAATTTGCTATGTTACGAATATCATTTTTCTTATGTATTGGCACAACTTTAGCTAATTTTAGCCTGTCAGGGAAAATTCCTGAAAACAAAGAGTAGTTGAAAATAGAACATAATGGTTTTAAAATGAAATGAATAACTTTTTTAACAACTTTGGGATTAACATCATCTATTCCACAACTTATTCCACAATTTATAGCCTTTAAGTTCTTTACCATTTCTACAATTTCGCTCTCTTTAACTGGCTTGAAGTATAAAGAATGTGTACATTGTGTAGGCAAGAACTTGGCGTAATCGTCATTACAGCTGGGCATTGATTTACTTATTTCACTACCAATATTTATCAAAAATTGGTTCAAATAATCAGAAATGGTTTTAAGATCATAAATATCTTGTCCATTGAATGATATATATGAAGGAAGTTTTTTTTTTTTTTATAGATTTACAAAGAACATCAATAATTTTGTCCCATGTCTTTGTCATGCTTCCTTTGGTAATTTGGGACTTAAATTTGTAAAAAAAAAAACTCCTTTTTGCTGTACTTAGAATATTGTTTACCCGATTTCTAACTTTGTTATATATCTTCTCTTTAAAGTTGTTTCGATCATTACCAAATTCTTTATATAATCTGTTTCTCTTATCAATTTGACGTAAAATACTACCAGTGATCCAAGGCTGCTTTATTTTTATTTTCCTTGGTTTATTTTCTTTCATTATAAAAGTTCCATTATAAGCTTCATCAGCATTAAAACAACTAATTGTTCCAGTCCAGTTTACATTACATAACAACATCTTAAAAGAATCAATAGTTAATTCATTAATAATGCGGCTGTAACGCAATGGGTCACACTGAATGTTGAGTTTCTGTTTTTAGTAATTTGAAATATAGGAAAATGATCGGAGATATCATTATAGAATAAACCTGAAGAAACATCAAAGTCAAAATGGTTAGTAAAAATATTATCTATTAATGATGAAGTTGTGGAGGTAATTCTTGTAGCTTTGTCAATCAAAGGTAGCAAATAGTTAGCATATATAACACTCAAAAAGTTACTAACTGCATTATGTTTATGCTGTATGATATTTACATTAAAATCACCCATTATATAAATACGCTTGTTTTCACGGTTCATTTTTGCTAAACATTTATCAAATTCTTCTGTAAATTCTTTAAGATTGGATTGTGGTTAATTTGCTTTAATCCACTCACTAACCTTTAAGAGCTCAGTGTTTAGATTTTTGGTCAGGCATTCAACATCTTTATGCTTATAAAATATATTTGTATCGTCCGCGAACAGTATAAAATTCAAAATGGAGAGACTGAATGTAAATCATTTATATAAATTAAGAAGAGCAGTGGGCCTATAATTGACCCCTGCGGAATACCACAGGAAACTGATTGCAAACTTGAATTTTTAGAATTGAAAACTGTGAATTGTTTGCGATCATTTAGATAACTGCGAAATAATTTAAGAGTAACACCACGAATTCCATAATAATAAAGTTTTGAAAGGAGGATATCATGGTTAATTGAATCAAACGCTTTTTTAAAATCCAAAAATATACCAACAATGATTTCTTTGTTTTCAATTGCCTTTGATACTTGTATTAAAAAATCTAAAAGAGCATGATCAGTTGAATACCTGGCCCTAAATCCAAACTGCTTATTGTACAGTATACTATGTTTATCAAGAAAACTGTGTAGTCTGGTATAGATGCATTTTTCAAAGATTTTAGAGAAGAGTGGAAGTAATGAAATGGGTCTGTAATTTGAGAATATATCTTTAGGTCCCTTTTTATGAATGGGAATAATTTTGGCAATTTTCAGGTCAACAGGTACAACACCTTGCTCAATACATGAGTTAAAAATATTACACAACGGTTTACATATGACATGAATAACCTTTTTCACTACAGAACAATCAATGGAGTCAAAACCAGGAGCTTTACCATTTTTAAAAGACAGAGCATTATTAATTATTTCTTTTTCAGTGATGGGTAAGAAATATGCAGTATGAGGAAAATTGCTATTTAAATAAGAGGTACAATTTATATTCGTTACGTTCCTGTTCATACTAGCTAATTTATGACCAACATCTTTAAAATAATCATTAAAGCTTTCAGCAATTTCTTTAGAATCACTTACAACTGAATTGTTACACTTAAACACGGAGGAATTTTTCTGATATTTTTTTCTCTGGAGAATATCATTAATAGTTCTCCACGTTTTATTAATGTTTCCTTTAAATGTACGAAACTTTGAAAAGTAATAATTTCTTTTGGCACTACGAATTTGGTTTGTATAAAGATTACGGAATTTGTTGTAGCAATCTTTTCGGAGTTCAGTAGGATTTTTAATGTACTTTTTGTAAAGGTAATTTTTTCTTGAACACATCCTTTTCAGTTCTTTAGTAAACCATGGTTTATGATTTTTCTTATTAATGATTTTTTTGAGTGGAAAACAAGTACAATAGATCTCAGAAAAAACCTCCATAAATTTCTCATACATCAGGTTTGGCTCCCCGTGATAAACAGAAAGCAAACAGGTAAAATCAATTTTAGAGAGATCTCTAAGAAAACAGTTGACATTCATATCATTAATTTGATGTTTGTATACCGCTGGTTGTTCTTCATGAATACCTTTAAAATCAAAAACTCCAAATATAGGTAAATGATCAGATATTTCAGAGGTCAATATACCAGAAAAAATATTGCAAATACTATTTGTAAATATATTATCTATCAAGGTTGCTGTGGAATCTGTTATTCTTGTTGGCTTTGTAATTAGAGGAGCGAAGCAAAATGAATAAAAAAGTTCCACCAACTCATTACACAGGTTTTGCACATCTAGTTTCATCAAGTCAAAATTAAAATCTCCAAGAAATATACACTCTTTTTTCTCTATGTACACTTTGCACAAGATGTTCCTAATAATATCAATGAAATTAGCCTGTGATTGATCTGGAGGTCTATAAAAAACACCAACAATAACATTTTTACCTGGCTTAAAAACTTCTATAAAAAGACTCTCACAAAGAGGGTTAAAGACCGAAATGTCATTGCGTACAATGTACCTTATGTCATGCCTTATTGCAAATGCCACTCCTCCTCCTCTCCTATCGTTACGGGATTTACTCTCCACATTATAGCCTTCAATATGAAACTCCTTTCTTACCTTATTATCTAACCATGTTTCACTAAATGCTACAAGACCAAAAGAGTGTTCTAGAGTTGAGAGTACAGATGTTATGTCATCATAATGTTTTGGCAGGCTTCTGCAATTTATATGTAACAATTGTGATGGACATTATGTATGTTTAAGATATGATATAGAAATCAATAAATCAAATCAAATCAATTCTATTAAATAAATAAATAAATATTTATTTAAGAGCGTTTAGAGTTGTCGTCTTTTGAAACAACCTCCAATTACAAATAGGAGTAAAGGATGACTGTTACTTGTATTAAAACGTAAAACATACAAACAACATGTTATGTTCTATTTAAATATTAAACAAAACTATTTTGCTTATATACCTAAATGTGTAAGTGATATTAGTGAATGACACACTGTAGTTTATAGCAAAGAACACAGCAAGCGGATTAAACATCTATAGTGTAGAGGTTGTAGAAATTGATAATCTGATTGAAATGTTAACATCCTGTAGCATGGGAAACAAACCATACATTGAACAATGTCGTTCATAACATGTATAAAAAGAGTTTGTTTGTAAGTGAATTTTATAAGGAGTTTTAATGTCTACGATTGCTATTAGCTTCATATTCCACTCTGTTAGATCACATAAGCATGTTTAAGTACACGTACTTGCAATGAACAGTAAAGCTACGGTCACAAAAGTTCGTACGAACGATGCGTTAGTACGAATCTCCCTGTTCGTAAACGAATTTCAGAGTTCGTAGAGTTTCGTAGATGGGGCATAGTTTCTAACGTGTTTGTTACGTTTAATTTTTCTATTTTTCTTCTTAAGAATGCCTTGAGTGCTTCTTACGTCAGACTTACGGCCATCTTGGCCTGCAAATGGGACATAGTACCTTTAATGACCAACATATTTGTTGGTTTAGTTAATAGCAGATGAGTTTTATATCATAGTTATTAGATATGCTATAGCATAGTAATAATGACTGCTTTGAGAGACATAGTTGTTTTTATACGCTCAAGGGGAGGTTACAATTGTGCTATTGCCCTCGACACGCCTCGGGCAATAGCACAATTATAACCTCCCCTTGAGCTTATAAAAATAACTATGTCTCTCAAAGCAGTCATTATTACTTTTATATACCGAAAAAAGTCAACTTATGACACCACCATGGCTTTTCTCTAGTTTATCTGCACATGTATCAACACAAAGTTATGGCATCTGCCAAAGACTTTTGTCTCAGAAAGTGAATGCGTAACAACATTCAAGAACAAAAGGCAGCGGGGTACAACTTCCCTAGAAATGATTTCTACTCAACAAAATAGCACATATTCCGTGCTTTCAAATGCGTTTCGCCCGAATTTATAACGGTAATGGTAACTTGAGATATGGTCGAAATGATGCAACAATGTCATAATTTGTAGTAGTAGTATACGTGTTGTAGCTGCAGCGACGTACACGTATGCACACACAATTTCCAAGAACAAATGTCCAGCAGTGTTCAGTATGAATTTCACATACCCTTTTGGTGTTCTAGATCTTGCTGTCAACAGAATTAATCAAGTCTTGCAATTGATCATCATCGAGAAGTTGACATCTGGGAAGAGTTTATTCAGCCTTTTTGCCTTGTTTGGAAACTATGAGTAGAATCTAGGCCAGATTTAGTAGTAGGATCGACATTAAAACAAAATTAAAAATTAAGCTAGAGACCGATTCGCACACACACAATGTATGGTATCCGCGCTCGCTCAAACCAGAATTTAACACATGAACCAATGGGTATTTCAGCAAGATTGAACTATTTTCCGCTAACTGGAATTTTTGCCGGGATTTTACTGATTTACTAGAAACTATTACATAGGTTTGGCATTTTTCGTTATTTACGGGAATGGCTAAAACCACGACTGCAATTTCGACCAATCAGATGGCTGGATTTCTTAAGTGAGGTATATAATTCACAATACTATTGTAAGAACTCATAGTATTCATATCTGGTGAATAAATAAGGAGATAGATTAATCTCCAAAATTTGCATTTCTCAAAATTATGAATAGTCTTGATCCTAAAAATACACATTTGAAGAATGTTAACATAATTTAATTTTTGACCCTCTTGGGGACACATTTGGTATATGTATTTTTTTTTTAAATACAGTAAAACATTTAGTGAGTTTGATACAAACCTGTTGAAGATGAAATAATCCATATCAGAGTAAGAGGCAGAACGCCCTAAACCATCCAAGTATTGAATCCCAGACATTGTCAATATCACAGGAACACAGAGAGTGAGATGCAGTGCCCAATAGTGAAGTCCAATAGTTAATATATCAAGTCCTATGTACAGATAGCAAAACAGATTGCGCTTGGAGTTATATCCATTTGGCTGTATACCCTCATACGACAGAGCAGCTTGGAATGGCCTGTGATCTGATTCAAGTACCCAAATATTGTGACTGAGTTTTGAAAAGGAAGTCGAATATACCAAGAATCAAATTAGAGACAATGTACTTCCTCCTTGTGGGTTGGTCGGTGGTGTTAAGTAAATGTATGAGAGTAAGGCGTACGCATGATTTTTTCGAGGGGGGGGGGGGGTTAAAATTTGAAAATTGCGCCGAACTTTCGCAACGACTCAACCAGCCGCTGAATAAGCAGGGGAATGGGGGGGGGGGGGGGGGGTAAGAGCACCAAAAGCGGGCAAAAAATGAAAAAAGACATGTAGAATAATTTTTGACAGAGATTCCGAACATGACAATGATTTTCTTAGAAATCATCAATAATTCTGGAATCTAGCTTTTAAAATGATGACTCAGAAGGCTCAGAAAAAGCTGTTTATGACGTCACTGCAGGCGCCTCTCTGGTGAAAAGGAGGGTGATTTAGGCATTGAAATTCTTTAAAAAGGCAAACTATGTTATGAATTGGAACAAAAAAGACATTTATCCGAAAAATATTATTCACTTGATAATCCCAGAACGTTTCTGGCAATTTCGTCATTCCTAATATAAGATCCTTAGTTTAAGGTCAAATCAGGCATGCCCGCAATTACGTCAAATACGTTATCAGGTCACGTGACCGTATTACCTTTTTTTCGAGGGGCGTAGCCCAGCAAGCGTGACGAGAACTGTGAAAAATGGATAGTTATCATCATATTTTGGTCTATTTAGAGATTCTCTGAAAAATCAGAGGCTGGAATTGTAATACGTAGAATTGTATTCATGTTTTGAAAGGCTTGTGTTAGTTGGGTTAGAGAGGACCTTTAACAAAAGGAAAACTTAAACCTCTCGCAACATATTTCCTTTGTTAAACCAGATTTTGGACAAAAGCTAAAACTCAGTGCCGGGATTAAATTTTAGTAGAATACGGCACGAAGGTTCTAACCTTTGTGTCATTACCTTTTAAAATGAATATTCATGAATTGGAGATTAAATGTAAAGGTATACAAACATTCATCTATATGGTCTATTGATAGTAAAACGAATATGAAGATTTGTTTTACTGTGACACAGGCCTCGTCTGATAAAGAGTTGTGATTGATCCAAATCAATCGCCAGTCCTCCAATCCATCGCAGTTTGCAGTCTCCTATATCATATAAATCTATCTATCTTTATCTATGTAAATATCATCTCTATACTCATGTTAGGCATAATCTTTCCCATCGGTCTGTATTAAGCTTTAAATGTTGAATTGGTACACTTTAGTCGAACAATTGCTGCAACCAGCTAGTTAGCCGAACACAAGCGAGCAGCATACAACTAGTTACAGCTGTGCGTAAGCACCGCGCGCACGCAGGGACTACTTTTCAGGAGCTTAGGTGCCGTGTTACACTTAAGACTATGTTACACAATTCAAAGTTTTGGTATGGGTTCATGAATTTGGTTCCAATGAACATATTTGAAGCATATGCCATCCTACAATATTCAGTGATCGTTGGCGGGGTTGAAATCGAGTCTAAAGTTATGAAATTGTAATAATAAACTCTGTATGTTGTATAGCTCCCTCTCAAGGTCAAGATATTAATTAAGCTATAAACGATCATAGGCGCTATTTGAAATTTATTTAAAATTTACCGGGAGCACGGTAATTTTTTATATTCATTTTTTCTCGAAAGCAGAAGTGTTTTAGGGGCTAAATTTTCTAATGCTTATAATACATCCACAGAGGCATCCAAATATATCAAAATTGTAAAGAATCAATATCCACACAATTTTCAAATGTCCCAAAAATTTGTACTACCTTTGAGACCTCAACAGTCGTCCCAGAGCTCCAAAATATGAAATAAGGTAAAATTACATTGATTTGTTGTTGTATAATGCAATTTTCGGAATGGGGCTGCCTTCTTCTTCTTCTGATTATGTCATCCTCCTTCAAATTGATTGAAGATTCTTGCACGCTATGCGCGTTTGTGTATGACCCTCTGAACGATTTGAGGGTAGGAGCCCCCGGCATTATATTCATGTATGTGTGAATGCGGGCGGGGTGTCGTGCTAGAGCCCCAATGTTATATATAATGTAAGATTACATTGGTTTGTGGTTATACGACCGTCTGTTTTCGGTTAAGGGCTCTCTTAGGATAGGACCTACAGAACGATATTAAGGAAGGAGCCCCTTAAAAAAATCACTTCAGAGTGAAGGGGGGCAGGGGCGTTGTTCGGAGCCCCCATCATATGCAGTGCATAATCAGGTTGAATTTTGTTACCTGAATACTGAATACAACTGAAAAGAAATTCATTTAAGGGTGTGGGCGGGGGCGTCATCCCGGAGCCCTAAATAATATATATGCTATGGTAAAATAACATTGATTTTGTGTTGTACATTTGCCATATTTGGTACGGCTTCTAAGGACTTACTGAACGATATTAGGTTTGGAGCCCCCAACACTATATTCATATATGTGTGTGATTTGGGGGCGGGGCGTCGTAATAGAGGCTTCTTCTTTTCTCATTAATAGAGTTTGATGGACTCTATTTGTCTTGCAAGACAATGGTCAGCCTTTCAAGAACCTGGAAAGGCTCAGAGTCAACGGTTAGATAAGTGAAATGTCTCTGTGCATGCATCATCGTACACTTTACAAGCCTGCCAGACTAACTTCTTTCCCGTGCCATGAAATGCTGATGTCGTGTCGCAACCCGAATATGAGTGTAACACAGAAAGAGCTTGTGACTTTGACTCTAGCTATTTTGACTTCTATGTACTGTTTCCTTCTAGTATCCTTCAAAATTTGGATTGTGGTAGCAACATCTCGGTCTGTGCATTTGCAACCGCCAAACTTTACCAGATCATTAAACTCATCCGAAAAACGGATTACCCGTTTGCCTTATGCTTGTAGAAATGGCATTGACTTGTTTCTGGAACGACTTCAGTGATGAGAGACCTTGCTTATGGTGCTGGAAGTTCTAAGGATTCCTCACATCATCTTCCGTGAAGTACTCTCCCTCAAACCTTTACAGCATTCTATT
>JAVYIG010014087.1:0-43497 GCA_035222895.1 Strongylocentrotus droebachiensis
GGACCGCCACCCCCACCACCTCCTGCACCAGTTGCCCAGCAGCAACAGCAGCAGCAGCCAGCAGCAGCAGCAACAACAGCATGTTCAACAGCCTCAGCAAGCACCACCACAGCAACAACAAATTCACCATCAGCAGCAGCAACATCAACAGCAACAACAGCAGCAGCAACAGATGCAAGCGCAGCAGTTTCAACACCCTCAGATTCAGCAACAGCAACAGCAACAGCAACAGCAACAAGTGGCACATGCTCAACTGAATCAGAATGCAGGGCTTTCCATCTGTTCTCGGACAAAACCAAGGAATAGGCATGAATATGAATGCCTCGCCAGGCTATGGCCTCCAGAATGGGTATGACGCCTTCCCCAGGGCCAATGGTTATGCATGGAAACCTGTAGCACCTCCTTCTCAATCTCCTGTACCTCAGGCCATGAACAGGGGGTTCAGTCATAGCACAAACCAGTTCCAGCAAAGAGGGGGCTTCCCCCCAAGACCAACTACCCCAACAGCTCAGTCTATGTCTCCCAATCCGATGAGTTCAATGGCCACTTTGGCACAAGGACATAGTGTGCCTCCAAACACACATCTCACTCCGAGCAGTATGATGCAGGATAGCAACCAGCAGGGAAATATGTTCCCTTGGGGTCTGGCAGGCTTTCCACAGAGAGGACAACAACATCAACAGCAACAACAACAGCAGCAGCAACAACAACAGCAGCAGCAGCAGCAACAACAACAGTGGAACCAAATGCCATTTCCAGCCTCAGCAGTCTCCACAGCAGCAACAACACCAGCAACACTTGCCATTTCCTATGCATCAAGGTATGTCGCTTGGAATGGACATGGCTGCAATCAAACACTACCTAGTTCGATGGGAAACACACAGCAAGCTGGAATTCCTTCACGGCCTCAACCTCCTCCTCCAGCTCAAGTGAAAAAGCCAGCCCCTAAAAAAAAAACGCAAGAGCAAGAAAAAGCAGAACCATCCTCAAATTCCACTGCCACCACCACTAATGCCTCCAGATCCACGAACTATGAACAATCCCCTCCTCCCCCCTCCTTCTCAAGACCCACTTCAGCAGAGTAAACCGCCCAATCTAGCTTTGCCTCCGAGTCTCATGAATAATCCTCTCAGTCCAGATGCACCTTCTGTGCAGTCCAGAGTGATGCAGCCTCCTCTGCCATCAAGTGCAATGCCTTATATCAACGTCATCTGGGGCTGTTCCAGAATCTCATCCCCTATTCCCAATCCCAATCACAGGTCACGACTGCGATGTCAACATTCCTTTCTCTGATACTTCAGGTTCTAAGTTGCCAATGCCCCAAGGAACAACAATCCAGCAGAGCCAAACAGGACAAGCCCCCAAATTGGACAATCTGACATGTTGTTACTCAAACTCAGCAGCTCCAAGTGCCTTTGTCACATGGACAGCACGCCCAAGTTGCCAATATACAACAAAATTTCATGCAAGGACATCACTTATTAGGTCATCATAACAAGAAATCTGTAACTGCCTCTTTGACGAGCCCTTTGCTTGTCAATCCTCCTACAGAGTGATATCACGGCTACGCAGTTCTCTTTTTCATCAGAAGAGATTAAGAGTACCAATGCTTCAGCAATAACCACGGGTGGTGTAGCAACGTCAAGAAATGAACACACATTACAGCAGTTGCAGCAACATTTGCAACAGCAACATGCACAGCAACAACATCAATTACAGCAGCAGGTGCACCATCAGCTTCAACAACAGCAACATCAGCAACATCAGCAGGCAACAGTTACAACAAATCCAGACCCAGCACCCTGAACTTCAGAACTTGAATCCTCCAGCAACAACAGCCAGCCTGCAGCAACTCTTCGCTAATTCAGGACAACCACAAGCAACCAATGTTCCTGGTCAACCACCATTTCCTCAACAGACCCATTCCAATGTACCAAACCAGGGTGTTGCTCCCTACTCCATGTCATACCCTCAGCCAATCTTCAGCACACCACCGATTCAGATGGGTTCTGCAGGTCCTACACCTACAAGTAGTTTACCTGTTTCAACATCAGCTGAAAAGATTACATTATCAACAACAGCAGGATTCCCTGGTTCATTGCCGAACCAGATAGGACCAGGTTTACCAGGCTATCCTCCCACTAGACCAGAATAAGAGCTATACCTCGAGGACCAAGTCCAAGAATGTCTGTTCCTGTGCCATCTTTACACTTTGATCCAAGCAGGACACAGTCACCACAGGTACCTCCCTCAGTTGCTGCTCTTATTTCAGCAAGATCTCAATCATCGTCCACCTCCAGGAGTGGGACCAAGACAGCAGACACCACCTATTGGAGGAAGGATGGCACCTGGATCTGGATACTTGCCTCCACCAATTGCAACATCCAGTATTGCTACAGATGTTCCTAAAACAACTGCATTTCATCAACCAACTTTCACCACCGGTTCAGGTAGTTCATTTTCCGCAGCAGGTTCTACTGTTCCTCCAGCAACCACTTCTCATGTACAGACCACAGCCAGTAGCATCATGCAGAGCTCTGTTCACAAGCCTGTAAAGGATTCAGATAAACCAGTTGCAAGCATTGAAAAGATAGAAGAAGATCACTCTTTTGATGAAGAATCTGCGATGGCATCCATGACTGAAGCAGAAAGAGACACGTTTGCAATGGCAGCAAGGATAGTTCAAGAAGTGAAAGATGAAGAAGAACAAAAATTCAAAATGGTAACTCACCCACTAAAACAACACCTTCGCAAAAGAAGAAACAAAAAACTGCCTCGACATCTCGTCAGCCTCATCTGCTCTCTCAAGCTTCTGCCTCTGGAAAAATTTCTTCCCCAATGAGCCCCAATCCTCCAGCTCCACCCCCTCCTCCAAGTACCCGAGAGCTCTTGGGTAACATCTCGCATCCCATCAGTGGGGGACACATTCACAAAGGAGAGACTCATTCTTCTAATTTTTCCAATATCCCTTTTTCTAGAGGATTCCTTGCAAGTTCAAATTTTCCTCCAGGTGGAGTGCCACCCGCAAGCAGCCCATCATCTCAAGGCTTAGTTCAACGATTTGTAGGGAACCCAAGGGGTAATATGTCAATTCCTCCTCCGCGCATGGCAGCTCCACCTGCCGTTTCTTCTATGCAACAATTTACTGGACAGAATGTAAATGTACCTGTAACCTCCATGCATGCTGGTGGAGGCATGCCAAATCCTGCTATTGGGCAAGAGAGTGATCTGAACTTGGGTCAACTTCATGTAAGCAGAAGTCTATCAAGGCCTGCAACAACAACAACGCAATTAACAACTACAGATGGTATTCAGACGATCGATAGAATGGTAGACCTAAGTAGGCAAATGGGCTTTGGTTCAATGAGCGTTGCTGATCAAGTGCTTGGTGCTCAATCTCAATTACCACAGATGGCTAAAGCAGAACAACATTCTTTTCCACCTGGAAATCAGATGTACCCCTCTCAGGTTACTTCTCACTTAACAAATCCTACAATGGCTGGTCCAACCTCAGGCATGTTGCAGGCATCACATGCACAAGGTGATAACTCCAGCAATCAACCTTTCAACTGGCCTTTAGACTTTCCACCATCAACATCATCAAGTTTGACATCGGAAGGGCTGCGTTTCATGGAAAAACTAGCGAATAATCCAAGAGAAAGCCAGTCTGTGCGTTCAACATCCAATCCCCCGGCGTATGGCGCTCAAGGCAGTGACCCATCTGGGGCTGAAAAGAAAGATGATAAATCTCATCTCAAGGCATTACTAAGTGAAATCAATGTTGCCCCACAGATTGCTTCCACCACTTCAACTACTGCTCACCAACCTGTAACATATGTGACAACTCATTCATCAGTCCAAGGACAGAGTATGCAGCCTGTACTCTCAAGGGTAGGAGCCCCAAGCCAAAGTCCCATGTTTAGCCAAAGACCGACAGACGTTCAACCTAAAGCAGAGGTCAGGTCAGAAGTAAAGCAGTTACTTCAAGAAGATATTATGATGAGTATTGCACAAGCAGCAGCAACAACCCAAATTGCTTCTGCTTATACTGCTGGAAGTGCATTCGAAGAATCATCGAGCAATAAAGCATCTGTCCCAGGAAGTGTAGTAGTTAAGAAAGAAGGACATGAGCAAACCATCAAACAAGACGAAATGCCTATCCTTAAGCCATATGGAGGCTTGTCAAGTCAAATGCAGGATACCATACATATGCCTAGATTAGCAGGAACAGGAAGGACCACTGTGACTTCTGATCCAAACCAAGCAATAATACCAGGTGTTCAACAAACTGCATCTCTACCAAATGTGCCTGCAACAATATCAGGTTCTGTGCCCTCACATTCTTCTGTTCCTTCGCATTCTTCTGTTTCTAGTCAGCAAATGAGGAGAACACCACCAGCAACAATTGCCTTGACTCCTTCAGATAGTCTTCACATTTCTACTGCTGAGCAGCAGAAAATGCATCCACAAGATCTTCACCCTGTTCCAGGGGTGTCACCAACTAACCAGATCGGGCTTCCGACAATGCCTGGCGTGTCTCAGTCACAAGTGGGAGAACCTCCTATGGATCAGGTTTCTAAGGTGCAGTCATCAGAGGCAAAGTCTCCTGGGGCAGCAGCTGAGCGAAGTCTCCGACGTCAAAGAAGTATCAGCCCCCAGAGTGAGCGAGCCTACAGCAGTGCCAGTGCGTTGCTGAGTTCTATCGCAAAGTCAGCCAGTGGACGAACGGTTGGGAGTACTACTGGGAGTATGGACAAACTTTCTTCCTCAGGAAGCAGTGTAGGGAGTGGTGGTGGGAAGCAATCACCTGTTATATCAGAGCCACTCAGTATTTCTCCATCTCCAACACAAGCACCACCAGTGACCTCACCCATGCCAATTCTGCAGCCTCAACTAGCCGAAGCTCTTGGAAGTATACCTGACTCAGCTGATCTGACTAAACTTGCCACATCTGCCATTCGTGGTTTGAGTCCACCCCGTATTCATGAGGAAGAAATCAAGCCACCTCCACAACACGCCTTAGACTTTCCTGCTCTGAAACAGCGGAGAAGGCGCTCGTCCAGTGGTAGATCGTTGACCCCACCTAGGTCAGGTACACCTCCTGCAAGCTACAGACAAGGTATGATGGGTAGTTCCACAATGATGAGAGGGGGCACACCTCCAGCACAGACTGATAGGAGGCACTCACCTACAGTTCTAGGAGAAGTCATGGGTGGTTCTCCACATGGTATGAGGTCTTTGATGCCAATGCCTCAGAGAATGATGTCCCCTGTAAATGAATATGGCCCGTATGGTGGACACATGATGAAGAATATGCACCAGCACAATGCATTCCAAGACCAGTTTCCAGGACAGATGCATGGTACCTCAAATCTTCCACCTGGCTTGATGGAGTTACAAGGACAGCATCCCATGCCTCCACATTTTATGGGAGGCGGAATACCTGGTAATGTTCAGCACTCATCTCAGCCTGTCACAACATCACTGCAGCAAGGGCAAGCTGGGGCTCATCAGCTCGCATCAAACATGACAGAGTCGGCCACATTGACTCATCCAAGTGTAACCACCCAAGGAATGATACAAAGCCATCCTACAAATGTACACCAGACTTTTGCCAGAGGACCTCCAGGCAGTCCAAGATCAGGGCAGTTTGATCCGTCATCTGTTCCTACTAGAGGTCCTCACACTTCTCAGCAGCTTCCAGGAAATATCGACAGTGGAGCCATGCAGCCACAGAGTCGAAATGAAGTCCTGGCAAGTGTCCTGGGTCAACAGCAGAGTGCTGTGCAACAGGACTGGTCTCAGAAAAGCGATTCCAGTGGAAGTCTTGGGAGAGGTTTCCAAGGCCAAATGCCACAGTCTACGGTTACCACACCAAGTCAGGTCCAGCTGCCAAGGTCCTTCCCTGAAGCAAAACTGACAGTTCTACCCACTCAACTTAATGTAGAGAGCAGTAGTCAGCCAGGACAGGCTTTCAATGCTGCAATTGCAGCAACATCAGAGTCATCTATCCAGTCATCTATGGTTGCCGCACAAAGTACCGTGTCAGAAGCTGTTACAAATCCTTCACAGGATGCTGCTCCTCCTATGAAAAGTGCTGAAAACATTGCTTCGCATTCATCTGCTTTGCCTGCGAATCCTATGGTGTCTTCTGCTCAACAAAATGTAACAACAGCAGGGCAAGATACCAAGGCACCTTATCCTGGCAGTGCAGCTGCCCCTCCTCAGCAGCATCATCAAACTTCAGGAACTCTCAGTTCTGCAAGTACTGTCCTGGATGCCATCAACAAAGCTCAGAGCACTCCTGAACTCTTCACACCAGCTACCTTAACCACAACCACCTTGCCTCCAGAAACCCAGGTGACCAGCGCCCAAAGCTCTGAAACTACACACCTAACTGCAAGCCTACCAGTGCATCAAATGCTGCAGTCAGATGGGCCACCAACCCCTGTTCACATAGAATTAGGAAAGGACCAGGCTGCCATTACAACTACCATTAAGAGTGAAGAAGAGCCCACTCTACCAGTATTGACCAGAGAGATGAGTGACCCTAGTGAGTATTTTTCCTGTAATGTTCGCCTCGAAAACAAATATTTACTGGCAAATTGTTAAAGTTACCAGAGACATGTATGGGAGGGGGAGGGGTGGCTTCCAACTTTTTTCAGGCTCTGGAGGTAACAAAAGTGCAATAGAGATAACGTACAGTATGTGCCTGTAGTATTTGTGCACTATTAAAGATGTAGAGCAATATGATTTATGGGCAAATACCCTTGTTCATCCTAAATGAAACCATCACACATGAGGAAGGGAAAGTGTAAAATGTGTCATTGAATTATTACGTTAATGTAAGACTATACAATTTTTTAACTACCGGTACATGTATGAGCAACAACAGGACGTAAGGTGATGTAATTAAAGGGATCACTTTTTGTAAAAAAGAAAGTTGGTACTAAATGGTCAATTTAGGATACAGAACTTATAGTGAGCGGTGTGAACTGAAAACCCAAACTATCAATTTAGAATTTTAGAATTGACAAAATCATCTCACGACTTTGTATTAAACCAATGTATTTTTGTTCTCTACTTCATTAAGGCCCCGTTGCTGAGAAAGAAAGCTCTCTATCCAAACAACCAGACTCTGTACAAGGCAGCGCGACCCCTGAAATACCTACTCTATCATCGGAAAGCAAAGACAAAGGTATGCTACAGGACGCAACGGCAAAGACCCCATCAGAGACACCATCAGACACACCAAAGCCTGCGCCAGAGGCATCGGTGTCCCTTGAGACGTCTGAGGAAATGGACAAAGCTCCAGAGGAACAACCTGAGTATCATGAAGAAGCAATAGAGGCAACATCATCTGGAGAGGGTTTCCTGATGAGAGAAATGTCGCTTCCAGACCATGAAGACACCGACTCCACCAGCTCACGTTCCGAGACTCCTAAATCGTACCTATCAGAACCGCCCCCAGAGGATACGTCCCCGAGCGTCAGGACACGTCGGTCAGGTCGAAAGTCTCCAGGGGCAGCCACAGCTCCAGGTCTTGAGGGTGGTCCAATGGGCACCAGAACCAGGAGCACCAGTGGTTCTTTGGCTTCTGCTGCTGCCATGGCAGATAGGGACGCTGATGGCATGTCTGACCAGGATGGGGCGACAACAAGGAAACGCAGCTCGAGACACAATGCAAAAGGTAAATTTACATTCATTAGGTTGCCCAATATTGATGGCTGAGATCCTGATACAGTCAAACCTGCTTTAGAGACCACCTGTCTACAAAGGCCACCTGTCTACAAAGACCACATTTTTTGTTTCCCTTGAAAATGGTTTCTCATTGAAACATGTACTAAAGAAACCCGTCTACAAAACCACCTGTCTACAAAACTACTTTATGTGTTTCCCTTGGGCGGTCGCTATAGACAGGTTTGACTGTAGTAATTAATCAACTCGTCACCTTGAACACAAATCCAATCCTGTTCTGTCTCCCGACTGTTGTTGGATAAAACCTTTATGGTAGAACCTGTTATACTAACAATTAAAGGGATCGTTTAACAATGTTAAATCTGAGATGCACTGCCCTACATGGTGTTATATTGAAGCCCTAAAAAAATTGCTATTAAAAATATCAAAAAGTGCCTCAAAAAAGTAAAAACCTTTGAGTGACCGGTTTTACCATACTCGTTTTCCCCAATAGACTGTAGTGTTATGAAAACCGTTTGGCAAACACAAAATTTGATTTTGATTTTCAATCATAAATATCTTTATAATCAGACAGATTCCTGACTGACCTAAAGGTTTATAATTATCATTGCAGCATGAGCTAAATCAAGGATTGTTTTAAAGGATCTAAAGCAAAGTTACCGGATCCCTTTAAATGTTACAAAACAAATCAACTGACCAACTTTGTCTAGTATTCCATCTCTCAAGCGTATTTTGTAAAAGCCACCATTCACCATACAACTGATCTGTGACCCATTATTGAAGGAAATTTGAATAGGATAAGATTTGAAAATTTAAAGATTCCATTTTTTCTTAATATAAATCCAAAATGGCCTAAGATTAGAAATATTTGGATTACAGAACAACTGAGCTCAATACCTCCGTTGCATCACCAACTGGACTCCTCACCGACCCCTAATTTTTGTTTTCATGGCCATTCTTTGTAACTAATGTCATTTTTTGTTTAGCCTGTTGTGAGTCTCATTGTTGTTGGTCTCATTGATATGACTCGGGTATTAGCCTTTGAGTCAGAGAAGTCCTAATCAGAAGTATCGTAGTTGAGTGGTTTAGGCACTGGACTTGAAATGCAAAGGTTGTGGGTTCAATCCCTGACACAGCACTAACGTCCTTTGGCAAGGCATTTGCCATTCAATACCTAAGAGAGAAAGGGGACCCAGTAGGATGACGAAAGCATTTGTCTTTCGTCATCCTACCATGTCCCCATTTCTCTCCTGGGAATGGAGTGGCAAATGTAGATTAATGCCTGGCCAAAGGACATCAGTGCCGTGTCGGGGATCGAACCCACAACCTTTGCATTTCAAGTCCAGTGCCTAAACCACTTGACTACGCCACCTCTTATTAAACAGATATTGTTTGATTTCCTCATTTCATCCTTCGTTGCAGCGGAGATGTACTATGGACCAATCCCAGCTTACAAGAGAAGAAAACCTAATCAGAAATAAACGGGAACAAAACTTTCGAACTACTTTTTTTTTGTGAGCTGCAAGCCGAGGCTGAATACCCTTTTTTCCTCCTTCTAAGGGGTGGATCCAGATGAGAAACTAGACTTGGGCCTAGATTTATTAGGCATTTTGATCTCCCAGGTATTTACGGCAAGTGTCTTCTAGTGGGACGCCATCTTGAATCTTCCTAGGCTGAAGACCTTGTACAGAGGAATGACCCTGTACAGTTGATGAAAGGTCAATGTACTTTTGAAGCTACTGTGGAACCTCTTTATGGAGAACATGTTTATAAATAAAGTGGAACCTTGTTATAATGAGGTTCTTGGGACCATGGAAATCACCTTATATTAGGGTAAAAACCCCAAAAGAATATAAAGAGCTGGGACCAGCAAATTTTACCTTGTTATAACAGATACTTTGTTATATTAGAGCTCTTTTTAATGGAGTTCCACTGTAGCAAACTTTCGTTGAAATGAAGTAATTTTGCCAGCCTCAGATTATTATTTTTTTTTAGGGGGGGGGGGGGGGGGGGGGGGTTGTTATTATTGTGTTTTTTTAGCGCTGATACAACAAGAGTTCAAAGTAACAAGGTTATTTGGTGATTTACTTTTTCCAGGGAGTTTATGAATTATGATAACGAGGTTCCACTGTGCAGCAGTGTATTTGTTTTTCGTATTCCCCGTAAAGGTGCTGGTAGTTATCAATAAGTTGCACATGAGAGGCCACATGGTCATTTGTTGATTTATGCTCATTTGATAATTCTAAACCAGATAAATATTCTTATGTAAAGTTATTATTGAATGCGAAAAGAAATAAGGATGTATCTAGATACAGCAATCATAGGGCATTGTTAAATAAAATGTTGAATATAAATAAACTTTTGATAGATACTGTGTTTTGACAGTTAATATTTTGTGTAAAAAGAATCATGCAAGAGAAGCAGTGTTATTGTTTTATTTCAATTATTTATCACCTTGAAAAGTAAATTTCCCTTATTTTCAGAAGATCATGACTAAAATTGTATATTGCGTAGCAAGTAATATTGTTGCAACAATCGCCAAGTAATTTTTTTTAGGTTGGGGGGGGGGGGGGGGCTACATTTCTAATTGTTTATAACCCCACTACCTCCTGCACTTGTTGTTGTAGATTTTGATTGCCTTGGTGGTTAAAAATGAAGTTTCACATCAGGAAAGTCATGGAGAAATGAAAAGAATTGTCCTAAGTCATTGAAATTGTGAGGGGAGGTGGAGGCAATCTCAAACATGAAATAATATATATCACTGTGTGGTATTCGTATACCACTTGGATGCTGCAACCAATACCAAAATGGCAATTATCTGGTCATGGAAAAAGGCCAAAATAGATCATGGAAAGTCATTGAATTTAGTACCTTAATTTCTCTGTGGACCCTTGCAAATGTATTGTGTGAGACCATTTTATTTACCACCAAGGCACCAAAAAACACCTTTTATGCTGCCCGACATAAACACACTCTCCCCCCCCCCCCCCCCAAAAGAAAAGAAGGAAAATGAGGCAGAGAAGCAATCGTTATGTTTCAAGCCTGATAACCGATTTACTTGTGATCTTCAATGTTTTTATACATGTTCTTGAAAATGGTGCCAAATGGTGAAGAAAATTACTAATGGTTGTTCACAGATGTAAGTTTGGGTACACGATTTGCAACCATTTATAAATTCACGACACTAATTTGCTCTTTATGTAAATGTACCTACACTGTTTGTGGAACAGATAGAGAATCCTTATAAATGTATTTTTACTTGTAAATACAATGTCTGACAAAATATGAGAGCTTGGAGAGAGAGAGAGAGAGAGAGGAAATGAGAGAGACTTAATGTAAATATTTATCCAGTGGTCATAAAATCATGAAGTTCCAATATGAATTCAAGAGCAGGGGCCAGAATGTTCAATAACTGTTCATTTTTTTGTCATCGTTTTGTGTTATGTAGTACTTTTTTAAATGCAACAAAACAGTAAAAACATGGGTTCAATGAAAATAAAGAGCCCATGTAGATGGGAAAGCACTTTAAAGAATGTGTGAAAAAGAATCTTGAAAAAGCAGAGGTGGAAGAAGAAGGAAGAATAAGAAAGAAAGGAGTATGCAAAGAGAAAGGAAAATTCAAGCTAGAATTTTAGAACTAGACTAGTAAATATGTCTGTATTATTTTTGTGTCGTCTTTCTTGATGTGAATGTCTTTTCTTTTCATGCTATGTCCTCACTGAAATGTCATTTTCTCTTTTAATAATGCATTTAAAGTATTAGTATTATTTGCACAGTGTTTGATATTTTGTGGTGCATGTTTATATTCCGTCAATTGTATTTGCCATTTAATTCATTCGTTTGTAGAAGTGTGCATTATTACATGTAAGGAAGCACAAGTGCTTTTCACTTGTCAATGGGGAAGATTTTGAATAAAAATGTTTCTATGAAATGTCATTTCTGTTTTCTAGAGCAACAATATATGAAATACATAGTAACACATAGTACACAGAGTACAGAAGCTGTGACATCATAAAAATCTATTTTTAGAATTTCTCAATTTGAACTTTATTTTTCGAAAGAGCATAAAAAGTAATGTCCAAATATTAAAAATCAATTGAATATGTAAGTATTGACCGAGATATGACTATCCCAATAAATAGATTTATAGGAAATCACTGTTATTTTGCTCTGGTTCGTAATGTTATGAGCCAGAGCAAATTAACAGTGATTTCCTATTGAAATTCATTCATTAGGATGGGCATATCGCAGCCAATACTCAGAAATATTCATTCGGTTTTCAACATTTAGACATTATTTTTGTATGCTCTTTCAGAAAATGAAATTTAAATTTGGAAACCCCAAAAAATAGTTTTTTGATGACGTCACACTTGACAACTCTATAAAGACTTGATCAGACGACACGGTAAACCCCCCCCCCCCCCCCAAATTTTTTTAATGTGTAAAATGGATGCATGCAACAAAACTTGTGCATATTCACTGAGCCGTGTTATAAGATTCAGAACTGTGAATCGTTTACACTTTACCGTCTTTACGTTATTTAAGAAATCTGCGGTTTTGCCACGTCCAATCTGAACAAGCCTTTAGATGTTGAAAATAGGTACAGGAGAAAAAACAGGAAGAGAGAGCAGGAGAGGGAGAGAGAGAGAGAAAGGTCAAGGGGAAGGAAGAGAGGGGAGAGAGAGAGAGAGGATTACGAGAAAGGTAAGAGGACGGTAAAGTATGGGGGAACTGAATATAGAAAGAAGGGGTGGTTAGATTAAAGGGAGTTGGAGAGAGAGAAGGATTGAGTGGAGATATGGGAAAGAGATAGAGGACGGTAAAGTATGGGGGAACTGAGAAAGGGGTGGTAAGATTGAAGGGAGGTAAATATTGAGAGGGGAGGGTGGAAACTAGAGAATGAGAGTGGTCAAGAGGGGGAGATGGAGAGAGAGGATTTGGGAGAACTGAATATTGAAGGGGTGGTAAGATTAAAGGGAGGTAGAGATAGGAGACAGAGGAAACTAGAGAAAGAGGGACGAGAGCATTAGAATATGGGTTGCACATATTATGAGAACAGTACCAACGTATTAATCATTGATGACGAAAGTAACTACTTTATTTGATACTTGTAAGGATTGATGAAAACAATAACCATGTACATGTAAGTAATAATTGACTCAGACAATCTAGTTATCCCGGCCCCCCAACTCGGGGTCGGAACGACCGCATGCGTGTTACCAAAATGTCCGGTAAAGGGGTACTTTTCACGCACCAAAGTCTGGCTCGTACATTGACTTTATTGACTTTACAACCCAGACTTAGGGGGCGTTTTCAAAAGGAGGAAACACGCATATGCGTACCCTAAATAACTCTGAGTAGGGGGGCCCGGCTAGTATTACACATTCAAAATAAATCCTTGTTGAAATGGAGTTGGATCCGAGGAAAACAGGAAGCACCACCAATATATACCTCAATATTTACATTGGTAAATTTATCACCATCATTGACATGTCACTAGACCTCAAAGAGTAGGAGGAAAGGTGGTGGTGGTGGTGGAGGGGGAGCTGAGGGATGTGGAGTAGATAGCCAACTCTAATATCCTTATTGGTAGCATTTAAAGGGAAAGTCCACCCCCAAAATAAGTTTGTTTCGATAGAGGCAGAATAATAAGAAAATCAGGTGACTGAAAGTTTGAGCAAATTCTGAATGAAAATAAGAAAGTTATGAATTATTGAAGTTGTGATCAATCAAATACAAATTGGCAACTCTGTGACTTATTATACGAGCTCTCCTTCATTTGCTTTGTGCATAATATTCCATAAAATCATGTTTTCTTCGTTATTGATGACGGAATATATATTTGTTCCTTGCAGGGGGAGTATAGAAACATATTTGCAATTATTATATTTAGGGTGCATGTATGGTTGAAATTTTTCTTGAGGGAAAAAGAAAATTTTAGATTTTTTTTAGTACTGAGCAAATGGAAGTTGAGCTCGCATGATACGTCATAGAGTTGCCAATTTGTGTTTGATTGATCACAACTTCAAAAATCCTAACTTCCTTATTTTTAATCGGAATTTGCTCAAACTTTCACTGACTTGTTTCTCTCATTTTTCTACTCCTATTAAAACTAACTTAATTTCAGGGTGGACTTCCCCTTTAACAATTGAGATATTACTCTTAAAGATGCAAGTAGAACAACAAAAGGGAGAACAAGAAGAGTGTGAAGATAGTATTACAGATGAACACGGAAGGAAAAGGAATTTAGAAATTTGCACAGAAAGATGAAGTACAGGCATTCATAGTAAACCTTCAACAAAGAACAAGGAAGTCTAGTTAAACAATGCTTTGATGTTAAACGACTGAATTTAATTTCCCTCTTTTTAAAAGAATTGTACCAAAGTGATGGCTGCTTTACAGCTGATTAACTAATTGTTTTACATAACAAATTAATCCATATATGATTTTAAATTTGTTAAAGAAAACAAATTTCTGAAATAGGCTCTCATTATATCTAGAAAGAACAATATAGACAATTTATGGACACATTCTTTTGTAAAGACGTATCAACTATAACTAAACTGAATGTTTTTGGCATACAACTGCGCTTCTACAAAAACAGTGCATATTATAAAAATACATCTTTGAATGTCAAGTTGTGGTATCATATTAAACACAGCTGCATATGAAATACATGTACCAGTAAACATATATATTTTCTCTGGGTTGCATAGACAAAGGATCAAGAATAGAAAAAATAATTTGTTAGAGTTGTGAAAGGCAAGATAAAGGAGGTTTCAAATGTTTTGAAGACATATCTGTTCTGAAACCCTACAGATGAATTAAATCTACATTACAAATTTAGAAAGAAAAAAAATGTTCAAATAATTCACACACAATACTACTGCACACTACATTTTCAATGCTTTGCTATTCTGGATCTTCATCCTGATCTATGGATTTTATACTTAAAGATAAAGTTGAGTTCTGCATGGTCATGCGATTGCATTGTGAAATTAGAAATGGTGTGGAATCGATCAGAAAAGGCTGATCATGTAGCATATAAGTATTGGTGTGTACTTAAGGTTCTGGAGTCATCAACATGATAAGAAATGTGGCCCAGTGTTGGTAAAGTATCAAGCACTGTACATATACAATTGGACTACACAAACAATGTAGCATAAAAACTTGGGCCTCATTTTTAAGCCACTACTGTCATATTTAGAATATGAAGGCATTTGAAGAGCCATGCTTTCACGGAACATTATCTATGATGTTCTTCCACACTTGCATAATAACAATGATAACGCTCACAAATTATTTTTCACCTCTCCCCAGAACTCAACCTTCTCTTTAACCTGTTGACTACGGTACTGAATTTTCTCATTTCCATTGGCTTACTATAAGGACTGCTCAATTCCAGGAGTCCATGGGGTAAACGATGAAACAAGAAAAGTAGAATTATATTGGTCAAAAGACACTTGCCATGATTCCTAAGAAGATAATGGAAAGAATTAAAGTATAAGAGATTAATTCATATAAAATGAATACAAATCGCATACAAAAATATACATGTATATAAAAAAACAAGTCTTTAAGGATATGAAATTGACTAATATCTTTTCTGTACCACTGCTAGGCTCGTTTATCATATGACATACATGATTTCAATTTTGACATTTTCAATGGACACTTGATGATAAATGATGTAAAAAATATATCAAAATTCTTTTTCAATCATGCAAGTTGATCTGCACAAACACTACCTAAAAATTGACCTTCGAGTTGCTTTTTCTAAACGTAAATCATTGACAATGAATCGTAAGAATCTATTTTATATTTCCAACCTTGCTGTATTTTATCGTATCTTACCATGCACTTTACATATTGTAACATAAAAATTAAATTGTAAGTTACCGGTACTATTTACTGAAAAGTTACAATTGGTTGATGGAGATACAACTAATATTTGGGAGATAGAATCAATCAAAACAATCAATTCATTATGATACAGCTAGGGCCCAGAATGGATTATGACATCAACCAAGTTTTGTTACATTAAAAAAAACACGCCTTTTCCCTGAATATGAGGAGGTTTATATCTAAACGTAACAGTTGACAATTAAGTGACTCATATTAATTGTAAGTTACCAATTACTGACAATTTGTAATTAATTGATGGAAATACAATTAATATTGGGTGAGATACAATCAATCAAAAATCATTATAATACAGGGCCCCGAATGGTCTATGACATCAACTGACTTTTCTTTCAATATTTCCCCCTGAATACAAGGAGGTTTATATCTAAACGTAACAGTTGACAAGTGTCTCATATTAATTGTAAGTTACCAATTACTGAAAACGAATTACAATTGGTTGATGGAGATACAATTAATATCAGGTGAGATACAATCAAGCAAAATTCATTATGATACAGGGGCCTGGATGTTTTATGACATCAATGGACTTTTCTTACAATAAAACACCTTTTCCCTGAATACGAAGAGCTATAGGTTAATATCTAAAAGTATCGATTGACAAGTGTCTTGTATTAATTGTAAGTTACCAATTACTGAAAACCAATTACAATTCTCGCTACCCCAAATAGCGATTCTGCCGAGATCCGGGGAAAATCCTGAAAACGCGCATTGCATTATGGGATAGCTTTTCGACATTACAGCTTCCTGTGCAGGCGCTATATTACTAGGCGCGATAGCGCAAACGTAAAACACAACGTGTATGCACCGAATATGTCGTCTGCTCGGTCTTGTTTTTTTTTCGCAAATATTTCAACGTTTATTTGAACATTTCATTCGTTGTTTTTTGCGTCTTTTGACATCAGTGACGATGGTTTTCTTTTGTGAGGCTGCACAGTGCTGGGCTCATGATTCCAAGCGTAAGAACCCTGATTTTAGCGTGCGTGAAAACTCTGCACAGCGAACACAGGCGCTAGCGCCAGCGGGATGGGACTCTATACCGGAAGTTGTAGTGACGACCCGAGAGAGTGAAAATTACCTCGTCTCGCGAATTTCGAGATTTTCGTACCTATTTAGGGTAGCGAGAATTGGTTGATGGAGATACAATTAATATCAGGTGAGATACAATCAAGCAAAATTCATTATGATACAGGGGCCTGGATGTTTTATGACATCAATGGACTTTTCTTACAATAAAACACCTTTTCCCTGAATACGAAGAGCTATAGGTTAATATCTAAAAGTATCGATTGACAAGTGTCTTGTATTAATTGTAAGTTACCAATTACTGAAAACCAATTACAATTGGTTGATGGAGATACAATTAATATTGGGTGAGATAAAATCAAAACTCATTAGGATACAGGGGCCCTTGATGGCTTATGAAATCAACCAAGTTTTGTCAATACGATAAGACACCTTTTCCCTGAATACGAAGAGCTAGGTTTATATCTAAATGTAAGTGACTCATGTTAATTGTAAGTTACCAATTACTGAAAAGTTATAATTTAACATACAATTAATATTGGGTGAGATACAATCCATCAAAAATCATTATGAATATGATAGAGGGCTTTGAACGGATTATGACATCAACCAAGTTTTGTTAATACGATAAGACACCATTTTCCCTGAATATGAGGGGGTTTATATCTAAACGTAACGGTTGACGAGTGACTCATATTTCTCCTGTTGGCCAGAGGTGACGGCAGGCTCTCCGGCTTTCTTGATGAATGCCTACACAGGAAGGAATAAGACCACACATGGCAAACATAAGCGTTTTTTGTTTTTATTAGTGTTTTCTGTCAACTCAAAATCATTCTATTGAATTTGTCTTTTTGTATGATTACATATGTTTATATGTGTATCCATATATACCATGTAAATATCACATATGACACATAAATCTATTTCCAAAGTTAAATGGACAATAAATATGCACCTTAAATTTAAGGCTGAAAGGCTAAAATGACCACTCTTTCTTATTCAAATTGGCAACACTGACATATTTTTCCTCTCACTGCTTCATGTTCAACTATTTTCTTTTCTTATAAAAAAGTCATATACTTAAAAGAAATATACAAGTACATGGACAAAATTGAAAAATTATTCCAAATGTGTAAGGAAAATAAGTGATTTTGAACATGTTAACTGTTAACCCTACCCACCCGTGTCCATCAACCTCTCAAATGGACCCTAATGGCATATCGCATCTTTTCTTAAGAAAACGTTGAAACCTGTGAACCTGAAAAGGGGCCCTTTTGGGGGTTTTTGTGTGCGATCAGTGCTTAAAAAAACACCCCTTTTTAAAGAAAACATCAATGACGCCGTATAGCTGAAAAAGACACTCTTTTGATGCTTTTTCTGGACATGGGTGCATAGCCAGTCATGTAGGGAGTGACCCCCCTGGGGGCTATAGGTTTTTTTTATTTATTATAATGAAACAGCCTTTCATTCTTTGCCACTTGAAGTAAATAACAACATATCTTTTATGATTTTTTCCTTATTTTATTTACTAACTCACCTCACAATCCTGAAGGGTAGCTGTGCCTTCTGCAATTTTCAGTCCGATACCATGGGTGAAGCTGGAATAACGATCCTAAATATAAAATAAAATATAAAAGTAATGTAGGTATTAGCTCCAACTACTTTGGTCTCTTTGTTCACCTCTCTTCACTATTACCTATCAGCAAAAGTGGCAAAATCTTCTTTATATTTCTTCTGTTAATGCAGCCTATCACAAAGATCTGTCGCAAGATTACCAGTTTTTGTATGCAGGCACACTAAACACTGGGTTTCACATTCTGATATATACTGTTCTTCACATGCTTTAAAGGCCCACTGCACTACTTGTAGCTACTTGCACCCTCTCTACATTAAACAATGCCTAATCGGTGACCATCGGTCCCCCATGATCCTCTTTTTCTTACAGTATGTTAACTGAGAGCTGAGTTGATGAGATAACCACCTGTCCAGTGACCTTTCAGGGTGGTCTAATCCCTCCTGTAAACTAGTACTGTTAAGCTTTAAGAAATTAAATTTCTAAACACTTTAACACTTTAAACACAAAGCTCTGCCTTGTGAAATAAGGAAACTGCTAATTCCATGTACATGCTATATTGGACACTGGGGTAGTATAATTATCTAGAGTACAAATAACTGATGAAGTAAGATTTTATACTTTTTCTGTCCATTATATAATTATAGCAAAAAGAAATTAGTTATTCTTTTAATAATAAGTAGATTCTGATATAGCACATTATACTCAAGAGGTCTCAACATGCTTTACATAGTACGGTAGAAATTTAAGAAATAATTACAAAAGATGTATTGCAGGGGTGATAGTGAGCACTAAAAAAAAAATATTTTAGAGGATTCGGGGGCGGGGGAATAGCATCTAACACCCCCCCCCCCCCCCCCTTTTGAGTAAGAAAATTGGGGAAATCACTCCAATCTTGATCAGGAGATGCTCATCCTGAGTTGATATCAACAAAAATATCATACAGGAACTTCAAAGACATGGATCACTCTAAATTTGCCTCTGAGCTCGCGGCTAAACTTATTGCTCCTAAAGCTAATAATGGGACTGCTGATGAATGTCCTATCAATAAGATCGTATCGGAATTCGACTCTGCCGTCCAGGAGACTCTTGACTCTACTGCTCCCATGAAGACAGTCACCATCAAGGCTCGTCGCAGGCCCAGGTGGTATAACTCGACAATAGGGGATTCACGCCGTGAACGCCGCCGATGTGAAAGGCGGTGGGGAAAACACAAGACCGATGTGAATTTGAGCGCTTTCCAAGCTGCAAAACTTCATGTCATTGCCAAGTGTGAATACTTTACCTGTGCTCTTGAGGAGTGTACTCCAAAGACTGCCTTCCAAGTACTGAATAGGTTACTGAACACCAATGAAAAGGTTCTTCCTGTTCATGACTTGCCAGCTGCATTAGCAGACAGATTCGCCAACTTCTTCACTGATAAAGTCTTGAAGATTCGGAATGAACTTGATGCCAATGATCCCGATCCAATGTTCACATCTTGCTGTAATCGGGGGATAGGTCTTCAGTTCCGAGAGTTCGCTGAAGTATCTGAGAGTGAAGTGGAGAATATCATCAAACGTTCATCCTCAAAGAGCTGCTCCCTTGACCCTCTACCAACATGGCTGTTGAAGAAACATCTGAGAGTTGTACTTCCTGAACTTGTTCACCTTACAAACCAGGTTCTGTCTAGTGGTGTCTTTCCTACAGATCTCAAAGAGGCGCTAGTGTTACCAGTCATCAAGAAAGCCTCACTAGATAGAAATGATCTGCGGAGCTATCGCCCTGTATCAAATATACCATTTCGGTCTAAGATTATTGAGCGAATAATGCTTAGACAACTTACTGAGCACATCCAGGATAATGGACTTGCTGAGCCCATGCAATCGGCATACAAGGAACACCATAGCACTGAAACAGCACTACTTAAGATTCAGACGGATTTACTTCAAGCCATTGACAGTCAGAAAGGAGTAATGATGGTGCTGCTTGACTTGTCCGCTGCGTTTGACACAGTGGACCATAAGATTCTGCTGAATCGTCTTGAAGACCATTTTGGTATTACAGGTCTCGCTCTCAAGCTTATCCATTCATACCTTGAAGACCGGAACAGCCATGTTCTAATCTCTGGTCAGCTTTCGAAAGCTTGTAGATTGCCACATGGAATTCCACAAGGTTCTGTCATCGGACCCTTGTTTTTCACCCTTTACATTCGTCCCATTGGTGATATTCTTCGGGCTCATGGAGTATTCTTTCACATGTATGCAGATGACATTCAGATCTACGTAATGTTTGACCCAACTGATCCAGTTGCAATTGATGCTGCGCTTGGCAGACTCAGTAGCTGTATCATTGAAATTCAGCGTTGGATGAATGCGAACAAGCTCAAACTCAACGATGGCAAGACTGAATTCTTTGTCTCTGCTTCACCGCATCATCGGTCATCCCATCTAATGAACGATGTCAAACTGATGATTGGTGAGAAATCATTCCAACCATGTAAGTCCATCCGCAATCTGGGAGTAACACTTGAACCATCTGTGAACTTAAGTCTTCATGTCAACCTTCTCAGCAGAAGCATCAAGTACCACCTACGTAACCTGTGGAGGGTGAGGCGGTTTATTGATAAGTCAACATGCCACGCTGCGGCAAGGGCTCTTGTCCTTTCCAGATTAGACTACTGCAACAGTCTCTTCAGTGTTCTCAGCCAGAGGGACCTTGATCGCCTTCAGAGACTCCAAAACTCAGCGGCAAGGCTTGTCTTCTCTGCTCCTCTTCGGACTCACATAACACCTCTTCGACTTGAACTCCATTGGCTGCCTGTACGACAGAGAATAGCTTTTAAGATCCTACTACTGGTCTACAAGTCTCTCAACCACCGATGTCCCCCGTACATAGCTGACTGCTTGGTTCGTCGTCCTCGAGTCCGAAATACCCGCTCATCATCATCCATCTGGCTCACTCAGTGTCTCTCTAAGAAACGTGCTGGTGAATTGTCTTTTCCATCGGTTGCTGCAAAACTGTGGAACCAACTACCTACTGCTGTGCAGACGGCCTCATCTGTTGACCAGTTCAAGAAACTACTCAAGTCACATCTATTCTGCTAGAAATTACTTATTACCAGCCTACATATACTTTACTGATCTCTGAGAAGTGTCTAACTGTTGTTTTAAGTGGCCCAAACATTGTGGAGCGTGTGTGCAGCGCTTTGTAACTGCAAGGAAAAGGCGCTATATCAAATATCTTTTGGATTGGATGGATTGGAAATAGGCATACAATCAAGAAGAAAAAAAGGGGTGAAATCGGATTTATAAAAAAAAAAATCAGGAAATTTTTGTTTTATTTTTTAAATCAGGTAATTATCAGGCCTGTTATTGAGACATGTAGTATACTACAAATAAGTTGGAAAATGCACAGTATACAATAAAATAAGTAAATAATTAACACATCAAATCAAGTTTGATGTTTTACATGTTTTTTAAAATAATTTTTGTAATGAATTTAAAACTAAAATAAAAATGTATGAATATAAATAATATCAACAATAACAAGAATTTATAAAAGCAAACGTACCTCTACCATCTTCTGAAGGTGACCCTCAGAGATGATCTTGGCAGCGTTGCGTAGACCCCTGGCGAAGGAATCCATGGCTCCAATGTGAGCGTAGAACATGTCCGCTAAGTCTGTGGACTCGCGTCGGACCTTGGCATCAAAGTTGAGACCGCCAGGTGCCACCCCACCCTGGTCAATGATGCACTGCAGGGGGTAAGATGAACCAATGGTAAACCATTTTCATATCGAGGGTTCAGTGACACAAAGACGTAACTCTACATTTTGCAAAAAATAGTATTTGATATAAAAATGTTCAAAAAAATGTGGGCTTTCCAGGAAACACAAAGACTTAACTCCACCCAACACCCCATTGAAGTTGATGGCTAGTGAAACATAGAATTAACTCCTTAAGGCCCAAGTGCCCAGTGACACATAAACCACTTTTTCTCAAAAGGACCAAAATGGAGTTACGTCTTTGTGTCACTGACCCCTCGATATGTACAAATAATAATAAATATTATTGTAACCAAGTAAATAAATTACATACTATTTGAAGCATATCATTTATGAATATGCACATGCACAAAATTCATGGTAAATGTTTGGTAAACCTGCATTTATAGTTACTGCTTGTACAGAAGTACCATGTTATAGACCACATTTTTGTCCCCCTCTTTCAATAAAACTGTACCAAACAGAACTTGTATATAGACATCATCTTCTCATTAAAAAACACACATTTATTTTGTCTCCATCGAGTGGTTTTTATATAAAGATTGGACTGTATTAAGCACTTTAAAGCACTAGCATGTTACTTCCGGAAACATTACTCTTCATTTTCTATATTTTCTTGTATCAGATATGCATGATCATACAATATGTAGAAGATTCTTTGTCTGATGGATATAATCATAAATGTAGCAGTTTCATTGCATGATGAATATAATTAGGTTTGGCTTTGGTTGCAATATGAGATTATAATTCAATTGTAGTCATATTGCCTGAATTGAAGAAAAGGGTAAATAAGGTTATAATGGGGGCAATATCTCATATCCCCCCCCCCTGCAAAAAATAACGAGCCAGTCAATATTATTACGATACATTCATTTTACTTATAGAAAGCATAATTTGTAACAAGTATGACATTCCCAGATGTGAGGCAAAGGGTGATATGCTCTCAGTTTTCCCACTGGCAAAGCATGCCAAAGATGTGTGATGAGTTACACTCGTACTCGCAGCCTACCTTGCAGATAGCTGTAGCTCCTCTGATATCCATGGGGAACTGATCAGTATCCCAGCCAAGGTCAGGTGATCCGGTGTTAGCATCGATCGAGCCTAGCATACGAAGACTGCAAGAAAAGAAAATGAGAGACAAAAACATACATATATTTCTGTAATAATAATAATAGTTTCTTCTTATATTGCGATTTTCAGGACCGCAGGCCCTCTCAAAGCGCTTTACAGATATATACAGGCACGTTTTTTTCGAAGGGGGGGTTTTAAAATCGCGCCGAAAATTTTGCAACGACTCAGCCAGCCGCTGAATAAGCAGGGGTAAGAGCACATTTGTTTTTGATTTTTTGTCCCGAAATTTGAAAATATGACCGACCAACGGGAGGGGTTTTCCTCCAAAACATACACACAGAGAAAAATTTGAGGGGGGTTTTGACCCCAACCCCCCCCCCCCCCCCCCCCCTCCTGGGTATATTTATACAACTCGGTCCCAGATCCTAATCAAATGATTGGTCATGCGCGGTCACGTGTGATTCATTTACTGAGGATATTGCACTCGTTTTCATGAAAAGGAGTGCAATATTTACCAGTACTATTGAACTCGTTTTCAGAGCGCAGTAGTGCGCGTAGAGGTTTGAGCGCTTTATACTGCGTGAGCATGAGCCTATTCTTGCGCGGCACTATGCGTAAATGGGTAGAGGTAACGCGCTTGCTATATCTATAGCTATGTGTGCGCACTAAATTAAGCCTTATTAAACTTGAGATTTATTTGTCAGCCATATACTGTCACGAAACAATCTTGAATGAATTCTTTTTACATCAAATAACAAGGATCTAGGAGTTTCGTTGTATAAAACAAATGATGCATGTTTTCATTCGTTCATTATACGATCTATCCGCCCTCGTTGATGCTGTGTGTATCTATCGCACTCAGCCTAACGGCTTCGTGCAATAGATACACACAGCCTCAACTCGAGTGCGGCTAGATCGTATAATGAACTCATGCGCATGCATCATTTGTATAATATTCATTGGTCTATGAGAAGTGACCAGCAGGCTGAAGGGATCAGTTTAATTACAACTAGAATAATACAATATAGAATTATGAACATAGAGTGTGCAAAAGAAATATAGTGAAAACGAAAGGAAAAATTACAAATAATTCTACATTGCATCCGTAGGTCGACAGATGTGATATACATGTAGCAAAGAGATAGATAGAGGTACAGGATGAGGTAGCCGATGAGAGGAGAGAGCATGAGAGAGAAAAGGAGAGAGAGGGAGAGTGAGAGAGTGAGAGAGAGAGAGTGAGAGTGAGTGAGTGAGTGAGAGAGTGAGAGTGAGATAGAGAGGGAGGGAGAGACAGGGAGAGACAGAGAGAGATAGAGAGACGGAAAGACAGAGGAGGGAGGAGCAAAGAAAAGAAAAGTTTAAATGTTAAATGTACAATGAATTGTCAGTCTGCTCTCTTAACCCACTGCTGATGAGAAGAATAAAATCAATTGTCAACAGTTCAGAGGCAAAAGGTCATATTGAGTTTTAGTAACTTGGAAAATACATTAGACCAATTTAAGAAGATGAATGCACTATAGTGATTAATATCGACGCACAAAATAATGTGCAAAGCCGTTTTTATCTATGTCCATTATTTGCATAGACTTTGAGATACATACAATAAAGTGTTAGCCCGATTCTTTAAACAGATATTCAAATATCATCACTCAGCCGAGGCACTCAATTATTGTTCCACACGTACACCCCTAAAGAATCATGTTAAGACTCGAATCTGCAACACACTTGCTGTATTTATCTTGGTTAGATCACATTAAAAAAAATGTTCATATCTGTGTGGCACTAGTCCATATAATTTAAAATGATACATCAATTTCCAATACATGTAACTCTCCATTATTGTGGAAATGAAAATTTGGGCAACATTTTATACTCGAATAGAAATTTTAATTGAATTGAATTAAATTTGAATTTGAATTTGAATTGAATTTGAATTGAATTTGAATGGAATTGACATTTGAATTGAATTTGAATTGAATTGAATTTGAATTGAATTGAACTGAATTTGAATTGAATCAAATTGAAGTGAATTGATTACAAAACTGGATGGAAAGATGAAAAAATTATCATACTCACGCAGAAGCCATAACAATGTCATGCTCGTATGCATGTCCAGCTAACATGGTATGGTTTGGTTCAATGTTCAACTTGAAATCATTCTGTAGATCAAAGTGCTCCAAGAAACCAATCACTGTCATTGCATCTAAAAAATAAAAAAATAAACAACATCAAATCATCTTGATCTTAAGGTACTTTCAATGATTTGAAATAATAAGAAATAGACATTAATTAAAGTGTGAGCTGCCTTGTCCAAAAAATTGGGGGAGAATATATATTCCTGAAAAAATTCAGTTATTATGGTCATTATATTATATTGAAAGTTAATTCATGATACAGTTCGGGAGGGAAGAAGGAAGTTGGTGCACTAGGTTTTGCCATATCAATAACAGTTTTTAGGGTAACAGTCCAGAGAGAAATGGGAGACAGTGGGGGCAGTATTAAAGAATCTTATCTCTTCCATACCTATGTTAAAATGAAGTTCCAAGAACACATTCATATACATATATGTAAACAAAACAAAAAAAAATCCTTTGCATTTTCAGTGCCTTACACTTTATATTTTCACTCTCAAAAGCAATTGCCCCCCCCCCCCCCACCCCCATATGAAATAAGGTGCATTTGAATGATTACCATAGTCATACTGGTGCCTGGTGGGTTCTTTGGGTTTGGGTTCTATCAAAAGCTGACCAGTGAATCCAATCTCATTCTTGTACTCTGTAAAAAAAAAAAAACAGGTAAAAATGACATCATAGGTCAAGGGTCGCCAACAAATCTCAAACATAGCATCCATTTACATGGTGACACCATCTACATCGATCTACCATCATCTAGACAATTCATCAATATTGTACATCAATTCAACTACATTTTTGGCAACAGTATTATCACACAAATCAAACCATCAATCAATTAATCATGTGATCTATAACATATGGGAAATGAGCTTATTAACTGATGTATTGATCATTCTATTTTAGTTATCTATTCAGTTATCTTCATGTATCTATATATATCTTTATCTATCTATCTATCTAGCTAGCTAGTAGCTACATATTTCTCTATCTATCTACCTACCTACTTTTCTATCTATTTCTCTATCTATCTATAAATATCTATCTATATATATGTACCTATCTATCTATCCATCCATCTATCTACTGTATCTATCTATTTATCTGTCTATCTATCTATCTATCTATCTGTCTATCTATCTATCTTTCTATCTATCTTTCTATCTATTATCTATATCTATCTACATGTACATCTATCTATCTATCCATCTATCTTTATATATCTATCTATTTTTCTATCCATCTATCTATCTATCTACATGTATCTCTCTATCTATCTATCTATCCATCTACCTACCTATCTATTTATCTATCCGTTTATCTAGCCATATGTATATCTTTTTATTTCTCTATATATCTATCCATCTATCTATTTCTCTATCTGTCTCCATCCATCTTTATCTTTATATATCTAAACGTAACATGGTATCTACATTTAAGTTTATTTATCTGTGTATTTCAAGATCTACGTATCTAATTTCAATAATGTCCACATTTTGTAAAAAATGTCCACATACTAATGGCCATCTTGAAGAAGTTTGCCATGTGAGAGAGCTCCCCCTGTAGGTCAGTATTGAGCAGGCTCTGGTAGCCCTCTCGTCCTCCCCAGAAAACTAAAAATACAACGAAAATCAGTAAAGTTACATAATATCAAATCTAGTTATACATATACTTCACATATTTGATGTAAGCTCACATCATAAAATCTCTTCCTTGCTTTGCAAAAAGTGATTTAACAAAACAATTTTAAACGTTAAATAGTGATTTAAGGATGAAGTTGAGTTCTGGTCATGCGATTGCATTGTGAAAGAAACGGTGTGGAACCGACCAGAAAAGGTTGATCATCTAGCATATAAGAATTTGTGTGTATTGCAAGGTTCTGGAATCACTAAAATTATAAGAAATTTGGCCAAGTCTTGGTAAAGTTACAAACACTGTACACAGAAAGATGTATATGGGACTACACGAACACGTGGCGTAAAAAGCTGGCCCCCCGATTTTCACGATGTTACATGCATATTTAGAATATGAAGGCATTTGAAGAGCCATGCTTTTCAGGGAACATGTCTTATCTGATGTTCTTCCACACTTGCATAATAAGAATGTATAACGCTCACAAATTATTTTTCACCTCTTCCCAGAACTCAACCTTCTCTTTAAAGGCATCGTTTAACTACGTTAAATCTGAGATGCACGGCACTATGTGTTATCAGTGTCTGTGATATGGTGTAATATTTAATTCAATTCAATTTAATTCATTTATTTTTCCTCTTTCTAGCGTTCATATTTACAATGATGGTACATTTTAACATATTCACATATTTATATACATATAGATCAATTTGCACAATACAATACATTAAAAGAATAAACATGAAATTGAAAGGGAAGGAGGGCTGACTAAAAAGCAGAGCTTGTACGGTGTAAGCCCCCTGTAAAAGTAATTATCATGAATTATTATTTTATGAGAAAAAAACAAAAACAACAATAATAACAATAACTGATTCAGTAATACAAAAAAAAATCACTTTTAAACGCAAAACATTGATAAATACATACATGTTTATAAAAAGAAACAATCAAAGTTGCATAAAGTCACACTACAAATTATATTTGATTGGGGAATGCAATAGCCTAGTAAATATTGAAGCCCTACAAAAATTGAGCTTCAAAATGATCATGAAGACGTGCCTCAAAAAAATAAAAATCTTTGAGTGACCATTTTTACCATACTCATTTTACCATATCTCGTTAGGAAAACGAAAAATGAAATTTTGATTTCCAATCATAAATATCTTGCTAATCAGACAGGCGATCGGCTTGTAAAAGTCATGGGAATCCTGACTGACCTAAAGGTTTAAAATTATGATTGCATCATGAGCTTATAATCCAGGATTTTGTTTCAGAAGCTGAGGCAACGTTACCGAGTTACTTTAAGAGTTAGATGGCTACCTTCTCCGATATAAAACAGACGTGGAAAAAATGTAAAACAGGAAAATTGTTTTACATGACATTCTTCCACATTTCTGATGTTCAAAGAGGTCGAGATTCACAACAGTTTCAAGAAGTAATAACAGGCTGTTACGAGGCATTCACAGAGTTTATACTTTAATAGTATAATGTAAACAACTCACCAAAGTTTACTCCTCCCAGTTTCTTGCCAACCTCTAGTCCTTTCTTCACAGCTGCTGCTGCGTAGGCTACAACATGAGCATCAGGGTTAGTCGCACCTCCATTCATGTACCTGTAACAGTGAGAGAGGAATTCTTGGTCAGCTTGTTCAAACAGTCTTTAAGGAAGAAACCCTGCAGAATGGTCACAGAGGATGAAAGATTTACCCTTGTCTGAATGAACCAGATATGCCTTCTCAAATAGGCACAAATCATTGTTGTTGTTTTTTTGTTTTTTTTTTTGGGGGGGAGGGGAGAAGTCATTCTTTAATATGTATGAACCTGTTTCAAAAAATTTGACAGAAAAAAATGGCAGTATATGTGACCCGGCACCACAAAACCAACAAAAAGTCGCAACCAGCGATTCTCCGTAATCAGCTAAAATGTCAATTAAGGTGAAAAAAATAGATTTTTGTTTTTTTGCATTTTCTGAAAGAGTGGTCTTTTATGTACCTGGTATCAAAATTTAGAAGTCTAAAACATAGTAGAAGATGTGTTTTAAACGGTTTTTCTAGACCAGTTTTTTTCGCACAGCCTTCGGTCTCTTCCAAAATTTGATCACTTTTCCCGAGCGAAATTATCGTAGTCCGGAAATGGTCGGTCGTTGCTAACGGGTCGTGCTACGCGGGCTGTGATTGGTCCGTTATAGCAATCAGTGCGGCGCGCCATTTTGTTTGTATCAGCTTTCACATCCGAGTTCCAGATTTGCGTTCGTCTTATATTCTCCGTTAACGACTTCGAGTAGCTTGATTGTACATCACATATCCAGAATTTGTTGATCAAGAGTAGACCTAAGAACATTATTTTATTTTATACTTTTGAGAGTGACAAGTTGCGAAAAAGTCTACAACGTCGTTACAATGCCAGGTTTTGTACGTGAGCAGAGCCGTGGGATGGTACCGGGGTGCACCAACGCAGATGCCCGGGTAGCTCGGGCGGTCAACGAAGCGATGATGCGGGGGCTAGCTGCGGGGGATCAGGCCAACCTTACAGCTTTGCTTACTGAACACTTCGGGCAAGACAGCGACGAGAGAATTCCTGATAATGTGGTTACAAATAATTGCCCAGATGTATACAAAACAAGATAGGTGACAAGCAGTGTTATGTAAGGGGGAACAAAAAGACTCCGGGTCCACCATGAATAGGCATTGTCTAGTGCAGGTGTCTAGTGCACTATGTTGCAGTTCACTTAATCTGTCCAATTACAACTCTATACATTTACAACATAATAACTTTGAAAGACTTAAGTCCACACATTGAAACCTCAGAAACATAATGAACAGACTATGTTTGACCATCAGGCCAAATTTCAGCCTAATCTGAAAATCTCTTCATAGTGGTTGCTATGGCCTTTTGATTCACCCTTCTATTGATTTCCCTGTGGTTTGCTTGCTCCGCATGCTTGAATAGCCCCAAACTTTAAAGCTCTCTTTCTCACAATTTAATACCAGTAACCTCCCTCACCAGCTCTTTTCATTCACTAAATTGAAAGGGTTAGAAAGCTTCAATTTGGACAAGTAATATACCATTTTAATGAGGAGAACTTCTTCTTTCATAATCAGATGAAATCAGGAAAATAATTTTTGCGACTTTTTGGTGGTTTTGTGGTGCCGGGTCACATATACAAGTATGGGGAAATAATTCCACTACTCTTTGTCAATATAAAGATTTTGATGCCAATTTCCATTTGGAATGTTCATATTAAACAACTGGAGGATTATGCACTAGAGCAGAAAACGTCTCCCTCAAGGATATATGATCATGACAGTTTTTAATGAATTTGACCTGTACCAGTTACTAATAAAAGAGGATTTTAAAAAAAAGTTTCTGTCAGCTCAAAATTATTTTATTGAATGTCTTTTTGAATGGACGTGAATGTTTATTTGTGTACTCATATACCACGTAAATACCACAAATTTCAATTTATAATTGGACAATAGATATGAACCTTATCAAACCTCATGAACTGTCAAATTCTTCACAAACTTTAACTTTTCCTCATTTTCTTGATTGTAACATGAGGTTTGGAATTACCCTTTATATGTTGCTCACACAAAATGATGATACACATAACATAATCATAGAGACAAATGATTTGAAAGAATCTGTCACATATTACCTTTTAATCACGGAAGAGGTTTACGGTACACCATGTGTAAAGTCCTCGAGGGACTGAGGAAAGTAGATAGAGAATAGAGGTGAGATGAAAGGCGAGAAAGTGGAGGTTAGAAGGAAGAGTATCTTTCGGAAGTGAGTTTAGTCCTGAAAAGGACTGTAACCCAGAAAGTTTGGGCAGGATGAGAGGTTTGAGTAGAAGACTGGATTGAGTTGGAGAGTTGAGTAGGCGAGTAGAATTGCAGAGCAGGAGCAATTCTACTCGCCTACTCAACTCTCCAACTCAATCCAGTCTTCTACTCAAACCTCTCATCCTGCCCAAACTTTCTGGGTTACAGTCCTTTTCAGGACTAAACTCACTTCCGAAAGATACTCTTCCTTCTAACCTCCACTTTCTCGCCTTTCATCTCACCTCTATTCTCTATCTACTTTCCTCAGTCCCTCGAGGACTTTACACATGGTGTACCGTAAACCTCTTCCGTGATTATCCATACCACCATGCAAACCTTCAAACATCATCATATTACCTTTTGTGAGAGAAAAGGTTACAAGTGTTCCATAGAAGCTTGACTCCCGTTTTGTTCTGGAGTTCCAGAGCTAGATCAACGATCTCATCCAGATTGCTGTTCGACTCTTCTATGGTGGCGCCCTCTGGAGCAACATCTCTGCCAAGCAGGAAGAGGAACATATAAAAATGATAATAAAGAAGAAAAAACAAAAACGATGAATTTGGAAATGTCAGTCTTGTCAGGCAAGATCTATGGTAATCCCTTCATGGGGGTGTTTCACAAAGATCCTAAGTTGGACTTAAGAATTATGGAAAGCCATCAGCATCTTTAAAAATGTTTTGTAGACGTTATTTTAAAAAGCATAAAATGTTGATTCATATCATCCATATTGCCTATCATCATGGGAGATTTCATTTTCTTGATGTGGAATTCATGAAAAGTTCTAAAATACTTGAATTTGGGCTTTTGAATATATTTCATTTTAAGGCTACAAAATGGCTCTCCATCATTTTTAAGTCCAACTTAGAGTTAAGTTTGACTTGGAATCTTTGTGAATCACCCCCCTGTTCCACTATTCCCCACTAAGGCTTTGTTCAGATATGATGCAGAAAAACTGTGGCGTTTAAAAAAAAATGATAACGTGAAGTTTAATACGCATCAAATTTCTGTATCCTATAACACAGAGCTCAGTGAATATGCGCAGGACCTGTGTTACACACAGTTGCTATTAATTAATTTACACCTTAAAAAAAGAAATGTGGAGGTTTATCGCAGCGTTTACTGCGCAATATCTGAACAAGCCTATACTCACACCATACATGAACTTTGAAATGAATGTTTTATTGCTAAGTTGGGCTATAAAAGAAAATATCTAAAGAAATACATTTCACAATAGGCCCTGTTCATGTAACTTTATGCTGTGTAGTTTCTTTTAAAGTAAACAATACCGGTAAACCAACTTGTGTAAATTATGTAATTGACAGGGGTTTATTTGTGGAGGTACCTGGACAGTACACAGGCTAGATAGATAACACAAACATGGCTCAATGATAAGCAGAAGGAGTAATATTATCACAGATATAGCAGAGATAAATGGTTGACTTTGCCCCATTTGACAATATACCGGTATTACATAATGGGTATTTTCTTTACAAGATACTAAATATGATATTAAGAGCTGTAAAAACTTATTCTATGACATGTGCAAGATACATGAATATGCGTGCACCAAGGTTAAAAAATGATTTTTGTAAAAAAACAAAAACTCATACTTTCATAGAGCTTCATTTTTGTGTTCATACCTCTCAAATAGACAGTGAAAATCTGAAATGAACAATATGTTCATTTCAAAGACCAACATTTTCTGATGGAAGATACAGACTTGAATGTGATACATATAGTTGTAGTTAAAGAACGGTGAACACTTAGCTAAGTTAAAAATTCTACAATGGTGAGTTCACACTTTATCATAATAGCATTTTGGACCAACCTGTCATGGATTGGCCACTAATGCCTAGCTGAGTGAGAAACTCCAATGTGATGCTCTGATCATGGAATGATCAGTGCATGTCTAATACCTAGCTAAGTCTAATGTGGCGAGTTCAAACATTACTTTAAGAGCGTTTTGGACTAACCTGTCATGGAAAGACCAGTATTTAATGCCTAGCTTGGTGAAGAACTCAAAAGCTACCCTCAGCCTCCTCTTGGCATTCTCTAAGCTTTCACTACCTAAAGACAAAGAATGAGAGATAGAGAAAGAGAGATAGAGATAGAGAGATAGAGAAAGAGAGATCGAGTTGAGAGAGGGGGATGCAGAGAGATAGAGACAGAAAGGGAGGGTGGGAGAGGAAGATCGAGAGAAGAGACACAGAGAGAGAGAGAGAGAGAGAGAGAGAGAGAGAGAAAGTTTAATGACACAAAAACTCACCTTCTTCTCCAGATTTAAAATAGAAAAAGCTGAATTCCAAAGAATGAATAACAATATTACATGATAAACAGCAAGATTTTTGTTGTTGCACACTCAAACATCAACCAGGTGACTTACAAATTACTTAACCTTTATTTAAAGTTTTGGTTTACAAGCTGACAAGAATGTATTTTTAGAAAATGGAATATAGGATACCAGCATGGAAGTCCACAGAAATAGAGTATTTAAAAAAATATATTCTTAATTTCCTTTCAACAACATTACTTTTAACGAGGGATTTAAGTTGGGTAATTCAAAACCAACAAGACACTAGGTTAAATACTGGGCTAGAAAGTAGGCTAGAATTTGGTCTATTATCTACCATCATCCCACTCTCTAGTTATGGTTGGTCCTCCGAAGGGGTCCAGACCTACACCCCTGAATGTGTGCCAGTAACAGACCGAGAACCTGAGCCACTCTGCCATGGTCTTGCCGAGGATCTCCTGTTGGGACCAAAATAACAGAACCATCATGAATAAATATAGAAATCTAAGTCTTTCACTTTGACATGACTTGTCACAAATACATTTTCCAGAGTGCATGCAGAGCTGCGTGTTTATCAGTTATCAACATAATAACAACAGATTTAGACCTTCAGCAGTGTGAACATTGTGTTTTGTGAACAAAAGCACTTTCAAGACTTTATGAAGAAAAAGTGAGAACACCTCAGAAATGTCTTCAATTCAAAAGAAGAATTGTGAATATTTAATAACAATAATACTTTTAAAGGTAATACAAAGTTTTGGGAAATTTTGAAAATTGGGGGGATAGTGAATCTTTACAATTTTGATATATTTGGATGCCCCTGTGGATGTATTATAAGCACTAAAAAAATTAGCCCCTAAAACACTTCTGTTTTCGAGAAAAATTGAATATAAAAATTTACCGGTGCTCCCGGTAAATTTTGATAAATTTCAAATAGCGCCGATGGCCGTACAATGGTAGCTGCGACCATGAAAATCTCAGAATATGTAGTTGTGATATATAATTTCCTATTGGGAATAGCTAATCGGTCGATTTAATTAAAAAAACATTGTTTCATAGCTTAATTAATATCTTGACCTTGAGAGGGAGCTATACAACATAAGAAGTTTATTATTTACAATTTCATAGTTTAAGACTTGATTTCAACCGCGACAACGATCAATAAATATTGTACGAACGCATACACTTCCAATATGTTAATTTGAACCAAATTCATGACCCCATACCAAAACTTTGTAATACCTTTAATAATGATGATGATAACAAAACAAAAAAATAGTAATAACAATAATACTCAAGATTAATAATGATAATGATGTTAGAAGAAAAAAGAAAAAATAATAATAACAATAATACTCATAATAATGATAATAATAATAAAAACATTAATAATGATATTAGATATTTCAATAGTGCATAACCACAACGCAAGGTGCTCAAGGCGCTCCAATATTACCTGGTTCTGCTAGGCTACCGATTTTAGAGCTCACAGCACTCACAGAATTCAGTCCTAATTATAATACCCATTTAAAGGGGCATGTTCCCCGTATTCCAGAGGGCGTTCAAAATACGTACCCGCTGGCGGACGGTGCTAGCTGCCTATTGACATCAACAGAATACGGCTCTTACGCAGATGGCATGTTCCGAATGCCCGGACAATGCCGATTATCGCATACATGTGCCGAAGTAATACCAATCGCAGTTCGGCTCTAAGATTCGGCTGCTGTTTCCGCCCACTTTCGTGACGTCGCGATCGGCAGCAATCAGCTGGCTTGGCGAAGGCAGGCCAGGCCGCGCGTACTTTGATTGACAGCTGTATGCAAATTAGAAGTCGACCTTCGGAACCAAGATGGCGATGACTAGAGCAGCGATAACTACACTGGCGGGAACATGCCCCTTTAAGACCTATAGTGCATGGTCATTGTAGGTTAATGTCAGGTTAATGTCTGGCTAAAGGGACTTGAACTGTGAAATGTGTGATCTATAGTAATCTACAGTCCGAAGATATATCCACTAGACAAGCTTATCACTAGACCACTGCCTGCCACATATTTAACAATAAAATTAATCAATTAAAATCATCGTACCTCATCTGCATTGTAGTGTTTGTAGCAGAGTAAATCAGTTGGCTTGGCATCAGGTTTGTACTTAATCTTGTTGATACCTGAATCAGATAAATGAAGAAAGAAAAGTATAATTTACACTGGAACAAAGATATGAAATTGATACAAGGAAACATTCACAATTTATTAACCTGGAATACAGCAACCTATTTAAAAGCCTACAAATTATGTATTGGGAATTATTTTTACATAAAACAAAATAGACCAGGAGAAAAGTTTAGTATGTACAAACTGACAGTGCACCACTAACACAAAAGAAGTAAACATATTTATACTCTTTTTTATGATAGAACTATTATTATGCTAATTTGTAGGTTTTACTAATATTTCTGCAAGGTAAGAGCAATTATCTCATCGTCTAAAAGAACCACATGCAAAATCAGATTGATAGAAATAACACCTACAAATCACCTTTGAATTTATTCAAATTCATTAAAATTTTCAAAACAGATGAAGACAATATGAATATACCCTTACCCTTCTACTGAAATGAATGCTCTCACAAACCTACTAGATCAATAAGTTTACACCCCCCCCCCCCCCACAAATAAAAAATGGAGAATTTATAGGCCTATATATCCCCCAAATTAGTGGCTGCAAGGTGTTTCCTGCCCCTTGTCCTAGCAGGTTTCGACACACAATCGTTTCTAGGGAAGCTGTGATGTAAGGCAGTTTATTCAAGGATATTAACCATTTCCTGCATCAGCTAGGTGTGGGTTTGGGTGGGGTGGGGGGGGGGGGGGGGAGGCACTTGCGTTCATTTTCGCTTAAATTCATCAATGATCCAAGAAAAAATTGGGAAAGGCTTGAAGAAATTAGTGGGAGAAGGGAGAAGGGGTGGGGGGGGGGGTGGCTGACTGACTGACTAGCTGAGCCCCACGGCCCAAAACTCAAAACTCCCCTCCAGCAGTAAATGCGCAGTGCCAATATGGGAGGCTGTTCGTATTTGGGCGGTTGTCTTTATAATGTAACAGACTTTTGTCAAGATATTTGGTAGCCTATTTGGGATACCACTTTTCCTTTATTTGAATTTGCTGCAAAAGGATTATCGTTAGCTCAAAATAAATTGACTGTTTTCTTTAAAAATACACCATCTAATTATGTTTTAAAAGTTTTTGTTATGATCCCTACACAAAACCAACGGGCTCCTGATCTCAGAGAGGCAAAAAACTGGCTTGCCTTATTGTTGATGTTATTTATTTGGTTCTTTTGTAAGTTAAGTCTCCAATATCATGAATATGGGAGACAGTTTCTCAAATTGGCCGTGCACCAATTATATCCCCCCCCCCCCCCACGATCTCTCTCTCTCTCTCTCTGCACAGCTGGTCAAATCAATGTAATTAAATGAAGAAAAACAAAGTTTAAAAAAAGTTTGGTGCATTTAAAACACAATGAATTGTTAACCTGTATAAACCCGAAATATATTTGTGTTATACCGGTATATAGACCTTACATTACATAGGTCAGTTCAATGCAACAGGTGTGCTGGCATGCATGCAGGGGAATGCAGGCAGAGACATATACGTACCTGGGAAGAATTCGTTTGATCCCTTGTTTTCCTCTGTTCTCGCTTTCTTCGACTTGTGTTGAGACATTGTCACTGGTGAAATTATTACAATTATCTTCAAAACCCAGAACTTGTAAATTGAAAGTTGAATCAACTATAGGCTACTGGCTGGAAGAGCGAATTCCAAAAGAACTGCAGAGGAAGTCGCGTCTTCACGAAATTCATGTACTGTCGAGCTGGCCGTACACGCAAATATACATGCACACAGTGCACGAAAACCTAGGGTGCGCTTATGTGCGGTAGTTGGTCAACTTGATAAACATACAGAACACGCATTGTGCAGACAGATACACGAGAGGGGCGTGACTTGTTTATTACCCCCAAAGAGATTCGATCATAGTATGTCCTCCGTATTACCCCACCCCCCCCCCCCGGTGAGAATTAGCTTGAGCTCGAGCTAAATATGCACGCATGGGGCGAAGGGAGCGGGTGCTGGAGGGGGGGGGGGGTGGAGTGGAGGGGGGGTGGAGGGGGAGGGGAGTGGAGGGGAGTGGAGGGGATGAAGGGGTGCGTGTAGGAGGGGAGTGGAGGGGGAGTGGAGGGGTGCGTGGAGGCACTGCGTCGCCAAGGGGGGGGGGGGGGGGGGGGGGTGCGACACCCCCCACCTGTCAGGATATTGTCGGTAAAATTGCGCTGCCGTCGGGAAAACAAGAGAAAAGGGGGAGGTAAAAAAGAGAGGGAAAGGGAAAGAAAAAGAAAAAAAAGGAAAAGAAAAGGAAAAGAAAAGAAAGAAAAAAAAGAGAGGGAGGAGAGGAAAGAAAGGAAAAGAAAGAAAAGAAAGAAAAGGAAAAAAAGAAGAAAAAAGAGAGAAAAGTGAAACAAAAGAAACGGGGGATGAAAGAGAGGAGAGAGGGGGGAGGTAAGAGCCTGAGAGAGGAGGAGTGGGTGTAAAAGAGAGAGTGGGGTTGTTGGGTTGAGTCGTCTCGCCGAGGGAGCAAAAAAGACACGGGTAAATATGTTGCTGTGTCGGGGACAGCTGTGTCGGTATTCTTGCTCAATCCTCGTGTAGGCCTACTATATCAATGCATAAGTTTGAAGTCGGTGAGATGTATATTGTCGGTCGGCCGACAAGTTTTTTCCCCTTCGAACTGTGACTGTTTATCCGCTGTGACGACTTCGAGAGTGACTAAAACTACAATACTTGTATTCTCTCGAAGTTTCACTTTCCTATAATATCAGCTTTATATTATAAAGAAATCAGAGGTTTAAAATTTTCGGGGAAACTAAATTCAAACAAGGATTAAGAGTCAACAACGGTACGACGAATCGTCTTACTTTCTCTATAATTGGATGAAACGCCAAAAATTCCGAGCTTCGCGCGGGAGGGGAAAACTTCATTTAGACGAGTCGAAAACAGTACAACGAATCATCTGCTTTCTCTAATAATTTAAGGAAACGTCATAGCTTCCGCGCTTCGCGCGAGAGGGAGAAACTGAATTAAGATAAATAGAGCTTATTAAGAGTCGAAAACGGTGCAACGAATCGTCTTCTTTCTCTAATAATCTAATGAAACGTCAAAGCTTCCGCGCTTCGAGTTAAAGGGGGAAACTGAATTCAGACAAATAGGGCTTATTAAGAGTCGAAAACGGTACAACGAATCATCTGCTTTCTCTAATATTAAGGAAACCTCAAAGCTTCCGCGCTTCGCGTGAGAGGGGAAACTGAATTCAGATAAATAGGGATAAATAAGAGTCGAAAACGGTGCAACGAATCGTCTTCTTTCTCTAATAATTTAATGAAAAGTCAAAACTTCCGCGCTTCGCGCGGGAGGGGGAAACTTCATTCAGACAAGGATTAAGAGACGAGCACGGTTCAACGAATCGTCTACTTTCTCTAATAATTTAATGAAACGTCAAAACTTCCGCGCTTCGCGCGGGAGAACTGAATCAGATAAGGATTAAGAGTCGAGAACAGTACAACGAATCGTCTGCTTTTTCTCATAATTTAATGAAACGTCAAAGCTTCCGCGCTTTGCGCGGGAGGGGGAGAAACTGAATTCAGATAAGGATGAACAGTCGAGAACGGTACAATAAATCGTCTTCTTTTCCTAATAATTCAACTATCACCCACACCCCCTAATGAGCGCGCAAAAGTGATTCGCTTACTCACCATCGCCCCTCCCTAAAATAAGATCCTAGCTCCGCGCCTGTATTAAAATATATAGCTATGATGCTGACTAAGTTGACGAAATAATTCGTATATTTTACGTCGTCGAGGAAAATGACCATTTGCGCATACGCATGTATTATAGATTATCCATAGGAAAAACAATTTAGCCTTCGGCCCCGGGTTTATAGCGCTAAATTTGTAGATATTGGGACATTTAATTTTGTCGGTAATTGGTGGCTAGTTTTGTCGGTAATCGTTGGCCTCTACACCCCCCCCCCCCCCCCACTGAAAAAGGTCTAGCGACGCCCCTGCGTGGAGGGGTGGAGGGGTGCGTGGAGGAGGGGAGTGGAGGGAGAGTGGAGCTAGGGGGAGATGATGACGGGTGGGGTTTGGGAAGTGGACCTATAACTTAAACACAATCGAATGATGGCAAACACATATTATGTTATCAATACCCCCCCCCCCCCCCCCACTCAGGGGTCGGAATGACCGCATGCGTGTTACCAAAATGTGCGACAAAGTCCGGCCCGAGAATTGTAAAAAAAGGGGTGTATTTGACTTTTCACCCCGAGATTTCTTTAAAAAGGGGGTGTTTTTTCTTTTTGTATCTCATCTCTTTGGACTCCCGACAAAATTTTCCAAATTTAGGGGGGTACATTGAGCATTTTTCCTGATTTAGGGGGGTCTCCAAGGCAGGAAAAGCCCGCGAAAAGCCCGCGAAAGGGGAGTTCGGAAATGTTGGCAGTCCTCAGACAGGGGGTGCTTTCAAAAAGAGGGAACGAGCATATGCGTACCCTAAATAACACTGATTGGGGGGGGGGGGCGGGTATCAATATTTCTCTTCAAACACATTTTTTTGTGGGAAAATCTTTGCAGAAGTGTGTCTTAAATGACATCCTCTTTCACATTATGATAAAATTTAAGTGAACTTTTGCTATTGAATTTTTGGCGAATTTGGGGCTCACAACACTTTAGAGGGCAGGGCTTCAAATAAAAAATGTGTTTTTATTATAATTAAAGAACGTGATGGAAGCAATGGGGTAGACTAAAAACCGATACACGCGCACATACAATAATTGTAGCCCTTATAATACACTTATAGGGGCAAACAGATGGCGCACTGACTACAAAACAATATTTAACTTATGCGCGCGCCAACTTATGACCAATCACGGCTCGTTATTCGCACACAAGCCGCAAAATGATCGCGTTTGGATGGCGTAACAGCATAGGAACTACTAACTTTCGGGAGGCGTATGTTTGGACGGGGTTTAGTCACTGAATGTCACTTATTTAAAGTAAACTTCGCTTTACATTTGTAATTTTTGTATAGAAATCTCATTATTTGATCAATTATCGCATCAGATTCTGTGTGCTTGCGTATCATGAATATTGATGGCTAGCGCATGAAGTATAGGGCCTATTGAGCCAATCAAATGCAGGCATGCAGCGACAGGATGGGCTAGGCTACGGGGAAAGAAGACGCGCCCCGGGCGCGAATTTTTTTTTCCTACGAACTTTGAGCTCGCGAGGGGAACCTGCGCATGCGCACTCGCGAAGGAAACCAGCGCATGCGCACGGGGAATCCGGTAGGGCGGTCAATAGGGTGATAGTAATTATACTTTCATCAACTCATCGTTAGCTCAATCGGTAAGGACAGCGTGTTACTAATAGAACCTTGGAGTTGCCGTGAGGGTTCAAATCTCAGTTTATTTAGTTTTTTACCTTTATATAGTGAGGCAAAGCAATAAATAATCAAAGTCTAATTGTTTGTGACCTCTTTGCATGCGTCAAGTATAACAGTTCGTATGTGAGCATGGTATAGAAGTTCGTAGGACAAAAAAGTTCGCGCCCCGGGCGACACTTCATTGGAGGGGGCATCAAACAAACAACAACAACAACAAAATGAAGAAAGAAAGACATAGCATGAAAAAAAAGGAAAGAGATTTATGGTTCCTAAAGAATTCTGCGCCCCAATCCAGGGTAAAGTTCACCGAGGGAGAGTGTTTATAATGCGAATTTTAAAAATTTGAATAGCATAACATTCTTAGGATCTGTTAATTGTGCGCCAGTTAAATAGTCTTGAGAAAAAGATTTTAGTGATATAGGAAGCCTATATAGCTAAATTATAGCTAGGCCTATATTATGACGAATATAGATCGCTAAATTTGCGCTTGACGATGAAAGAAGTCAATATTGTTTTTTGTTATCATTATCATTATCATTATTAATACTATTATTATTATAATATTCATCATCTTCATCATCATCATTATTGTTAGTATTATCTTTATTATTTTCATCATCATCATCATCACTGTAATTTGAACAAAACTGATCGAACACAATAAACTGCCGGTTCATTTTGTATATACTTGTTTTTGTACGTTATAGAAATTCTACAAATTCATCTTTATTTTCTTATTCTTCCTCCTCCTCTTTTTCTTCTTCTCCTTCTTCTTTTTCTTCTTGTACTTAATATTATCATTTTTACCATCAATTTAATGGTGTTATTATTATTATCTTTAATAAGTAATTATTTTTCTTTTTCTTATCTGTCTGTTAAAATTACTATTTTTGAGACACGAACGAACGAACTATTTAACTTATTCATTTTTTACATGTCTGTAGGAGACCCCACTGGAAATAAGCTCTCGAGCTTTCGTAGGTTAATCCTGTTCAAGCTGACTTAATTTTGAACTGTTATTATTGTATATTGTTGTATGTTAAAAATCAATCAATGAATCAAACTACTTAAAAAAAGAATAGTAAAATGCTTTGAAAAGGTTTGTACAGTATACATTATTGCACAAGAAATTGAATTTTGTTGGGTGAAAAAGAAGAAGAAAAAAAACATTGGTAGCTTTTATCCCATGTCATAGTTATTGAATTCAATCACAGAACCCAGCGCTACAAACAATCGACAGTTCCCTCTCTTGTTCGTTTGCTAAATTCAATCGACTGAAATCTTGTTAGATCTGTTTACAATGTATTGTCAATTTTCGAACTCTCTCCCTCTCCCCGTCTCTCTCTCTCTCTCTCTCTCTTTCTCCCTTTCTCTAGCTTTTTCTCTAGCTTTTTCTCTCTCTTTCTCCTTTCCCTCCTCCCCTCTCCCACTGTTTCTCTATTTCTGTCATGTATTTCCTCTTCTCAATTTTCTGACAATGTGAAAATTAATCATTAATAATTTTCACCAATATGTATAGGTCATTGACATTCACCAATTTTAAACAGTATAATAACAATTCCATAATGGCATTCGTATTAATGTATCATTTGACATGTCCGTATTATGTGCATTTTAGTTTTACAATGCTTCATTAAGCTGAATCAACTCAATTCTCGTTCATTTACTTACTTTTTTTGGTCATAAATTGAACTCTCTTTTCTTTTTTCTCGTTATCCTCTCCCTCTCCCTCTCTTCCACTTTTCACTCTTTATTTCTTCTTTCTTCTCAATTTACTGACAAACTGATTATCACCATTTTATAACTTACAATCTTTTTTTTTTTTTTTTTTTTTTTTTTTTTTTTTTTTTTCATACTTTATGTTATAACTGAATTTTTAAATCAACTGTTTTTAATGCATTGTTATATGATACAATGTGAGCAATGTACTTTAACTTATTACTGAATTTTTAAATCTACTGTTTTTAATGCATTTTTATATGATACATTGTAAGCCAATTATTGTTAGTCTTTGGACTTTTTATTTGGTATATTTGTAATAAAACCGAAATTGATTTGATTTATTAGTTATCGGTCTCGGGTTGAATAGGCCTATATTATTTATCAACATGTGGTAAAGCGAGAAAAATGTGGTGTACATTTTGGGCAAATTTATGTTAGAGGAGGGGGGGGGGGTGGTAATGGGGAGGAGCAATTTTTTCCGTGGGCGCCGTAAGATACGCCACTGCAAGCATTGACACATGGTTGTCATAGTTACATTGTAGCATAATATGCCTCTTTTCTCTTAATTCTTATTCTATTTATTTATCCATATACGGTATAGCCCACATTATATTTATTCTTTTTTTGTATTTATCCTTTTAATAATTAATCGATTGATTGATCAATAATTGGTTTATCCATTTTTCTATTCATTTATTACTTAATTAATTTTGGTTGGTAGTGGAAAATTACAATAGGAAAAGGAGTAGAAAACTTTGCAAAGACTGCTACGCGCCGTTGAAACTAAAACAATAACAGCAACTTATTTCAAAAATAATGTGAGAATTTTGTGATAATAAAAATGATAGCCCTGCAGGGTGAAAAATTATAGTGTCAATTATAATTCCCATGGTGACAACAACAATAGTGATGAATGTTACTCGATATTATGATTAATCTCATCTTGATTAATACAGGATCAGCGAACTGGTTGAAGTTTAAATATCGAGTAACGGAAAAGGGGGAGGAGGGGAAGGAGGAGAATAGAAGAAGAAGAAGAAGAAGAAGAAGAAGAAGAAGAAGAAGAAGAAGAAGAAGAAGAAGAAGAAGAAGAAGAAGAAGAAGAAGAAGAAGAAGAAGAAGAAGAAGAAGAAAAAGAAGAAGGAGGAGAAGGAGGAGGAGGAGGAGGAGAGGTAAATGGGGAGAAGAGGAGTAGTACGAAGAAATAGCTATATTTTTGGGAAGGCAAAGATGCCGAAAAGGGCCCTACTGTCATTTAAGGTCGTCGGCGACGTTCAATGAGACGATACGCTACAAAGAATGGATCTAACAAAATTTGAGGAGATGACAGTAAAATGGTCTCCTATAAGAAAACGA